>JAWNOQ010000204.1:0-47325 GCA_035045865.1 Drosophila austrosaltans | reverse complement strand
TTTCGATATCCATAAGGATTTCGATATCCATGTTGATTTCGATATCTATATCGATTTCGATATCCCTATAGACTTCGATATCCCTATTTATTTCGAAATCCATAGGGATATCGAAATCCATAGGGATATCGAAATCCCATTGGGATATCGAAATCCATAGGGATGTCGAAATCGATATGGATATCGAAATAAATAGGGATATCGAAGTCTATAGGGATATCGAAATCGATATAGATATCGAAATCCATTATGGATATCGAAATCCATATGGATATCGAAATCCATATGGATATCTGAAATCCATATGGATATCGAAATCCATATGGATATCGAAATCCATATGGATACCGAAATCGATATGGATATCGAAATCCAATATGGATATCGAAATCCAATATGGATATCGAAATCGATATGGATATCGAAATCGATATGGATATCGAAATCGATGTGGATATCGAAATCCATATGTGATATCGAAATCGATATGGATATCGAAATCCCATATGGATATCGAAATCGATATGGATATCGAAATCGATATGGATATCGAAATCGATATGGATATCGAAATCTATATGGATATCGAAATCGATAGGGATATCGAAATCGGATATGGATATCGAAATCGATATGGATTTCGAAATCTATATGGATATCGAAATCCATATTGATATCGAAATCCATAGGGATTCCTCGAAATCGATATGGATATCGAATATACATATGGATTTCGAAATCCATATGGATATCGAAATCCATAGGATATCGAAATCCATATGGATATCGAAATCCATAGGGATATCGAAATCCATATGGATATCGAAATCGATATGGATATCGAAATCCATAGGGATATCGAAATCGATATGGATATCGAAATCCATATGGATATTCGAAATCGATATCGGATATCGAAATCGATATGGATATCGAAATCCATAGGGATATCGAAATCGATATGGATATCGAAATCTATATGGATATCGAAATCCATACGGATATCGAAATCCATATGGATATCGAAATCGATATGGATTATCGAAATCCATAGGGATATCGAAATCGATATGGATATCGAAATCCATATGGATATCGAAATCCATATGGATATCGAAATCGATATGGATATCGAAATCCATAGGGATATCGAAATCCATATGGATATCGATAATCCATATGGATATCGAAATCCATAGGGATATCGATATCGATATGGATATCGAAATCCATAGGGATACCGAAATCGATACGGATATCGAAATCGATATGGATACCGAAATCGATAGGCATATCGAAATCCATATGGATATCGAAATCCATAGGGATTTCGAAATCGATATGGATATCGAAATCCATAGGTATATTCGAAATCGATATGGATATCGAAATCCATAGGGATACCGAAATCGATGTAGATATCGAAATCCATATGGATATCGAAATCCATAGGGACATCGAAATCGATATGGATACCGAATATCGATATGGATTATCGAAATCCATATGGATACTCGAAATCCATATGGATATCGAAATCCATAGGGATTTCGAAATCGATATGGATTATCGAAATCGATATGGATATCGAAATCCATATGGATATCGAAATCGATATGAATACCGAATATCGATATGGATATCGATAATCCATAGGGATATCGAAATCGATATGGATATCGAAATCCATATGGAATACCGAAATCGATAAGGATATCGAAATCCATATGGATATCGAAATCGATATGAATATCGAAATCCATATGGACATCGAAATCGATATGGATTATCGAAATCCATATGGATTATCGAAATCCATAGGGATATCGAAATCGATATGGATATCGAAATCCATATGGATATCGAAATCCATAGGGATTATCGAAATCCATAGGGATATCGAAATCGATATGGATACCGAAATCCGATATGGATTATCGAAATCCATAGGGATACCGAAATCGATATGGATATCGAAATCCATATGGATACCGAAATCGATATGGATATCGAAATCCATAGGGATATCGAAATCCATAGGGATATATCGAAATCGATATGCGATATCGAACCATGGAAATCGATATAGATATCGAAATCGATATTCTAACGTGATATCGAAATCGATATGGATTTCGAAATCGATATGGATATCGAAATTGGTATGGATATCGAAATCCATAGGGATATCGAAATCGATATGGATATTCGAAATCGATATGGATATCGAAATCGATATGGATTATCGAAATCCATATCGATATCGAAATCAATATGGATATCGAAATCGATATGGATTATCGAAATCGATATGGATTATCGAAATCGATATGGATATCGAAATCGATATGGATATCGAAATCCATAGGGATTTCGAAATCGATATGGATATCGAAATCGATGTGGATATCGAAATCCATATGGATATCGAAATCCATAGGGATATCGAAATCCATAGGGATATCGAAATCCATAGGGATATCGAAATCCATAGGGATATCGATATGGATATCGAAATCCATAGGGATTCCGAAATCGATATGGATATCGAAATCCATAGGGATACCGAAATCGATAAAGATATCGAAATCCAAACGGATATCGAAATCCACAGGGATATCAAAATCGATATGGATATCGAAATCCATAGGTATATCGAAATCGATATGGATATCGAAATCCATAGGGATACCGAAATCGATAAAGGTATCGAAATCCAAATGGATATCGAAATCCATAGGGATATCGAAATCGATATGGATATCGAAATCCATAGGGATATCGAAATCCATAGGGATATCGAAATCCAGAGGGATATCGAAATCCATAGTGGATATCGAAATCGATATGGATATCAAAATAGATGTGGATATCGAAATCCATAGGGATACCGAAATCGATATGGATATCGAAATCCATAGGGATATCGAAATCCATAGGGATATCGAAATCGATACGGATACCAAAATCGATGTGGAAATCGAAATCCATATGGATATCGAAATCCATAGGGATATCGAAATCCATATGGATATCGAAATCCATAGGGATTTCGATATCGATATGGATATCGAAATCCATAGGGATTCCGAAATCGATATGGATATCGAAATCCATATGGATACCGAAATCGATAAAGATATCGAAATCCATACGGATATCGAAATTCATAGGGATATCGAAATCGATATGGATATCGATAATCCATAGGGATATCGAAATCGATATGGATATCGAAATCCATAGGGATACCGAAATCGATAAGGATATCGAAATCCATACGGATATCGAAATCCATAGGGATATCGAAATCGATATGGATATCGAAATCCATAGGGATATCGAAATCCATAGGGATATCGAAATCCATAGGGATATCGAAATCCATAGGGATATCGAAATCGATATGGATACCGAAATCGATGTGGATATCGAAATCCATAGGGATACCGAAATCGATATGGATATCGAAATCCACAGGGATATCGAAATCCATAGGGATATCGAAATCCATAGGGATATCGAAATCCATAGGGATATCGAAATCGATATGGATACCGAAATCGATGTGGAAATCGAAATCGATATGGATACCGAAATCCATATGGATATCGAAATCCATAGGGATATCTGAAATCGATATGGATATCGAAATCCATATGAATATCGAAATCCATAGGGATATCGAAATCGATATGGATATCGAAATCGATATGGATATCGAAATCCATATGGATATCGAAATCCATAGGGATATCGAAATCGATATGGATATCGAAATCGATAGGGATATCGAAATCTATAGGGATATCGAAATCGATATAGATATCGAAATCCATATGGATATCGAAATCCATATGGATATCGAAATCCAAAGGGATATCGAAATCGATATGGATATCGAAATCCATAGGGATATCGAAATCCATAGGGATATCGAAATCGATATGGATATCGAAATCCGATATGGATATCGAGATCAATATGAATATCGAAATCCATATCGATATCGAAATCCATAGGGATATCGAAATCCATATGGATATCGAAATCGATATGGATTATCGAAATCTTTATGGATACCGAAATTGATATGGATATTGAGATCGATATGGATATCTAAATCGATATGGATATCGAAATCCATAGGGATATCGAAATCCATAGGGATATCGAAATCCATTGGGATATCGAAATCCATATGGATGTCGAAATCGATATGGATATCGAAATCCATAGGGATATCGAAATCTATAGGGATATCGAAATCGATATAGATATCGAAATCCATATGGATATCGAAATCCATATGGATATCGAAATCCATATGGATATCGAAATCCATATGGATATCGAAATCCATATGGATATCGAAATCCATATGGATATCGAAATCCATATGGATATCGAAAACCATAGGGATTTCGAAATCGATATGGATATCGAAATCGATATGGATATCGAAATCGATATGGATATCGAAATCCATATCGATATCGAAATCCATAGGGATATCGAAGTCGATATGGATATCGAAATACATAGGAATATCGAAATCCATAGGGATTTCGAAATCGATATGGATATCAAAATCCATATGGATATCGAAATCCAAGGGATATCGAAATCGATATGGATATTAAAATCCATTGGGATATCGAAATTCATAGGGATATCGAAATCGATATGGATATCGAAATCGATATGGATATCGAAATCGATATGAATATCGAAATCGATATGGATATCGAAATCGATATGGATATCGAAATCGATATGGATATCGAAATCCATATCGATATCGAAATCCATAGGGATATCGAAATCGATATGGATATCGAAATACATAGGAATATCGAAATCCATAGAGATATCGAAATTGATATGGATATCGAAATCCATATGGATATCGAAATCCAACCTAGGGATATCGAAATCGATAGGGATATCGAAATCCATAGGGATATCGAAATCGATATGGATACCGAAATCGATATGGATATCGAAATAAATAGGGATACCGAAATCGATATGGATATCGAAATCCATAGGGATATCGAAATCGATATGGATATCGAAATCCATAGGGATACCGAAATCGATATAGATATCGAAATCCATAGGGATATCGAAATCCATAGGGATATCGAAATCGATATGGATATCGAAATCCATAGGGATATCGAAATCGATATGGATACCAAAATCGATGTGGAAATCGAAATCCATATGGATATCGAAATCCATAGGGATATCGAAATCCATAGGGATATCGAAATCCATAGGGATATCGAAATCCATAGGGATATCGAAATCCATAGGATATCGAAATCGATATGGATATCGAAATCCATAGGGATACCGAAATCGATATGGATATCGAAATCCATAGGGATACCGAAATCGATAAAGATATCGAAATCCATAACGGATATCGAAATCCATAGGGATATCGAAATCGATATGGATATCGAAATCCATATGGTATATCGAAATCGATATGGATATCGAAATCCATAGGGATACCGAAATCGATAAGGATATCGAAATCCAAACGGATATCGAAATCCATAGGGATATCGAAATCGATATGGATATCGAAATCGATAGGGATATCGAAATCCATAGGGATATCGAAGTCTATAGGGATATCGAAATCGATATAGATATCGAAATCCATTTGGATATCGAAATCCATATGGATATCGAAATCCATAGGGATATCGAAATCGATATGGATATCAAAATCCATAGGGATATCGAAATCCATAGGGATATCGAAATCGATATGGATATCGAAATCGATATGGATATCGAAAACGATATGGATTTCGAAATATATGGGGTATCGAAATTGGTATGGATATTGAAATCCATAGGGATATCGAAATCGATATGGATATCGAAATCGATATGGATATCGAGATCAATATGAATATCGAAATCCATATCGATATCGAAATCCATAGGGATATCGAAATCCATATGGATATCGAAATCGATATGGATTATGAAATCTTTATGGATACCGAAATTGATATGGATATTGAAATCGATATAGATATCGAAATCGATATGGATATCGAAATCCATAGGGATATCGAAATCCATAGGGATATCGAAATCCATTGGGATATCGAAATCCATAGGGATATCGAAATCGATATGGATATCGAAATAAATAGGGATATCGAAGTCTATAGGGATATCGAAATCGATATAGATATCGAAATCCATATGGATATCGAAATCCATATGGATATCGAAATCCATATGGATATCGAAATCCATATGGATATCGAAATCCATATGGATATCGAAAGCCATATGGATATCGAAATCCATATGGATATCGAAATCCATATGGATATCGAAAACTATAGGGATTTCGAAATCGATATGGATATCGAAATCGATATGGATATCGAAATCCATATCGATATCGAAATCCATAGGGATATCGAAGTCGATATGGATATCGAAATACATAGGAATATCGAAATCCATAGGAATTTCGAAATCGATATGGATATCAAAATCCATATGGATATCGAAATCCAAGGGGTATCGAAATCGATATGGATATTAAAATCCATTGGGATATCGAAATTCATAGGGATATCGAAATCGATATGGATATCGAAATCGATATGGATATCGAAATCGATATGAATATCGAAATCGATATGGATATCGAAATCGATATGGATATCGAAATCGATATGGATATCGAAATCCATATCGATATCGAAATCCATAGGGATATCGAAATCGATATGGATATCGAAATACATAGGAATATCGAAATCCATAGAGATATCGAAATTGATATGGATATCGAAATCCATATGGATATCGAAATCCAAGGGGTATCGAAATCGATATGGATATTAAAATCCATGGGGATATCGAAATTCATAGGGATATCGAAATCGATATGGATATCGAAATCGATAAATATATCGAAATCCAAACGGATATCGAAATCCATAGGGATATCGAAATCGATATGGATATCGAAATCCATAGGGATATCGAAATCCATAGGGATATCGAAGTCCATAGGGATATCGAAATCCATAGGGATATCGAAATCGATATGGATACCAAAATCGATGTGGATATCGAAATAAATAGGGATACCGAAATCGATATGGATATCGAAATCCATAGGGATATCGAAATCCATAGGGATATCGAAGTCCATAGGGATATCGAAATCCATAGGGATATCGAAATCGATATGGATACCAAAATCGATGTGGAAATCGAAATCGATATGGATACCAAAATCGATGTGGATATCGAAATCCATAGGGATATCGAAATCCATAGGGATATCTTAAACGATATGGATATCGAAATCCATAGGAATATCGAAATCCATAGGGATATCGAAATCGATATGGATATCGAAATCGATATGGATATCGAAATCCATATGGATATCGAAATCCATAGGGATATCGAAATCGATATGGATATCGAAATCCATAGGGATATCGAAATCTATAGGGATATCGAAATCGATATGGATATCGAAATCCATATGGATATCGAAATCCATATGGATATCGAAATCCATATGGATATCGAAATCCATAGGGATATCGAAATCGATATGGATATCAAAATCCATAGGGATATCGAAATCCATAGGGATATCGAAATCGATATGGATATCGAAATCGATATGGATATCGAAATCGATATGGATATCGAAATCGATATGGATATCGAAAACGATATGGATTTCGAAATATATGGGGTATCGAAATTGGTATGGATATTGAAATCCATAGGGATATCGAAATCCATAGGGATTTCGAAATCGATATGGATATCAAAATCCATATGGATATCGAAATCCAAGGGGTATCGAAATCGATATGGATATTAAAATCCATTGGGATATCGAAATTCATAGGGATATCGAAATCGATATGGATATCGAAATCGATATGGATATCGAAATCCATAGGGATATCGAAATCCATGGGGATATCGAAATCGATATGGATATCGAAATACATAGGAATATCGAAATCCATAGGGATATCGAAGTCGATATGGATATCGAAATCCATATGGATATATAAATCCAAGGGGTATCGAAATCGATATGGATATTGACATCCATGGGGATATCGAAATCGATATGGATATCGAAATCGATATGGATATCAAGATCAATATGAATATCGAAATCAATATAAATATCGAAATACATATGGATATCGAAATCCATAGGGATATCGAAATCGATATGGATATCGAAATAAATAGGGATATCGAAGTCTATAGGGATATCGAAATCGATATAGATATCGAAATCCATATTGATATCGAAATCCATATGGATATCGAAATCCATAGGGATATCGAAATCCATAGGGATATCGAAATCGATATGGATATCGAAATCGATATGGATATCGAAACCGATATGGATATCGAAATCGATATGGATATCGAAATCCATATCGATATCGATATCCATAAGGATATCGAATTCGATATGGATATCGAAATACATAAGAATATCGAAATCCATAGGGATATCGAAATCGATATTTATATCGAAATCCATATGGATATCGAAATCCAAGGGGTATCGAAATCGATGTGGATATTGAAATCCATGGGGATATCGAATACCGAAATTGATATATCCATATAATATAATATCCATAATATTGAAATCGATATGGATATCTAAATCGATATGGATATCGAAATCCATAGGGATATCGAAATCCATAGGGATATCGAAATCCATAGGGATATCGAAATCCATTGGGATATCGAAATCCATAGGGATGTCGAAATCGATATGGATTTCGAAATAAATAGGGATATCGAAGTCTATAGGGATATCGAAATCGATATAGATATCGAAATCCATATGGATATCGAAATCCATATGGATATCGAAATCCATAGGGATATCGAAATCGATATGGATCTCGAAATACATAAGAATATCGAAATCCATAGGGATATCGAAATCGATATGGATATCGAAATCCATATGGATATCGAAATCCAAGGGGTATCGAAATCGATGTGGATATTGAAATCCATGGGGATATCGAAATTCATAGGGATATCGAAATCGATATGGATATTGAAATCGATATGGATATCGAAATCGATATGGATATCGAGATCAATATGAATATCGAAATCCATATGGATATCGAAATCCATTGGGATATCGAAATCGATATGGATATTGAAATCTATATGAATACCGAAATTGATATGGATATTGAAATCGATATGGATATCTAAATCCATAGGGATATCGAAATCCATAGGGATATCGAAATCCATAGGGATTTCGAATTCGATATGGATATCGAAATCGATATGGATATCGAAATCGATATGGATATCGAAATCGATATGGATATCGAAATCCATATCGATATCGATATCCATAGGGATATCGAAATCGATATGGATCTCGAAATACATAAGAATATCGAAATCCATAGGGATATCGAAATCGATATGGATATCGAAATACATAGGAATATCGAAATCGATATGGATATCGAAATCCATATGTATATCGAAATCCAAAGGGTATCGAAATCGATATGGATATTGAAATCCATGGGGATATCGAAATTCATAGGGATATCGAAATCTTTATGGATATCGAAATCCATATCGATATCGATATCCATAGGGATATCGAAATCGATATGGATATCGAAATCCATAGGGATATCGAAATCGATATGGATTATGAAATCTTTATGGATACCGAAATTGATATGGATATTGAAATCGATATGGATATCTAAATCGATATGGATATCGAAATCCATATGGATATCGAAATCCATATGGATATCGAAATCCATATGGATATCGAAATCCATATGGATATCGAAATCCATAGGGATATCGAAATCGATATGGATATCGAAATCCATAGGGATATCGAAATTCATAGGGATATCGAAATCGATATGGATATTGAAATCGATATGGATATCGAAATCGATATGGATATCGAGATCAATATGAATATCGAAATCCATATGGATTTCGAAATCCATTGGGATATCGAAATCGATATGGATATTGAAATCTTTATGAATACCGAAATTGATATGGATATTGAAATCGATATGGATATCTAAATCCATAGGGATATCGAAATCCATAGGGATATCGAAATCCATTGGGATATCGAAATCCATAGGGATGTCAAAATCGATATGGATATCGAAATCCATAGGGATATCGAAATCCATAGGGATATCGAAGTCCATAGGGATATCGAAATCCATAGTGATATCGAAATCGATATGGATACCAAAATAGATGTGGATATCGAAATCCATAGGGATACCGAAATCGATATGGATATCGAAATCCATAGGGATATCGAAATCGATATGGATTATGAAATCTTTATGGATACCGAAATTGATATGGATATTGAAATCGATATGGATATCTAAATCGATATGGATATCGAAATCCATAGGGATATCGAAATCCATAGGGATATCGAAATCCATTGGGATATCGAAATCCATAGGGATGTCGAAATCGATATGGATATCGAAATAAATAGGGATATCGAAGTCTATAGGGATATCGAAATCGATATAGATATCGAAATCCATATGGATATCGAAATCCTTATGGATATCGAAATCCATATGGATATCGAAATCCATTGGGATATCGAAATCCATAGGGATATCGAAATCGATATGGATATCGAAAGCGATATGGATATCGAAATCGATATGGATATCGAAATCCATATCGATATCAAAATCCATAGGGATATCGAAGTCGATATGGATATCGAAATACATAGGAATATCGAAATCCATAGGGATATCGAAATCGATATGGATATCGAAATCCATATGGATATCGAAATCCATATGGAAATCCCCATGGATATTAAAATCCATGGGGATATCGAAATCGATATGGATATCGAAATCGATATGGATATCGAAATCCATATGGATATCGAAATCCAAGGGGTATCGAAATCGATATGGATATTAAAATCCATGGGGATATCGAAATTCATAGGGATATCGAAATCGATGTGGATATCGAAATCGATATGGATATCGAAATCGATATGGATATCGAAATCGATATGGATATCGATATCCATATGGATATCGAAATCCATAGGGATATCGAAATCCATGGGGATATCGAAATCGATATGGATATCGAAATCGATATGGATATCGAAATCGATATGGATATCGAAATACATAGGAATATCGAAATCCATAGGGATATCGAAATCGATATGGATATCGAAATCCATATGGATATATAAATCCAAGGGGTATCGAAATCGATATGGATATTGACATCCATGGGGATATCGAAATTCATAGGGATATCGAAATCGATATGGATATCGAAATCGATATGGATATCCAGATCAATATGAATATCGAAATCAATATAAATATCGAAATACATATGGATATCGAAATCCATAGGGATATCGAAATCGATATGGATATCGAAATAAATAGGGATATCGAAGTCTATAGGGATATCGAAATCGATATAGATATCGAAATCCATATGGATATCGAAATCCATATGGATATCGAAATCCATATGGATATCGAAATCCTGATATGGATATCGAAATCCATAGGGATATCGAAATCCGATATGGATATCGAAATCGCATATGGATCCCGTTTCCGAAATTTATGGGGTATCGAAATTGGTATGGATATCGAAATCGATATGGATATTGAAATCTTTATGAAATCGAAATTTATATGGATATTGAAATCGATATGGATATCTAAATCGATATGGATATCGAAATCCATGGGGATATCGAAATCCATAGGGATATCGAAATCGATATGGATATCGAAATCGATATGGATAATGGGGGACGAAATCGATATGGATATTGAAATCTTTATGAATACCGAAATTTATATGGATATCGAAGTCTATAGGGATATCGAAATCGATATAGATATCGAAATCCATATGGATATCGAAATCCATATGGATATCGAAATCCATATGGATATCGAAATCCATATGGATATCGAAATCCATAGGGATATCGAAATCGATATGGATAT
Organism: Drosophila austrosaltans; assembly: GCA_035045865.1. Classification (NCBI taxonomy): domain Eukaryota; kingdom Metazoa; phylum Arthropoda; class Insecta; order Diptera; family Drosophilidae; genus Drosophila; species Drosophila austrosaltans. The sequence continues at coordinate 35,203 of JAWNOQ010000204.1, read as the reverse complement.
CGAAATCCATAGGGATATCGAAATCCATAGGGATATCGAAATCGATATGAATATCGAAATCGATATGGATTTCGAAATATATGGGGTATCGAAATTGGTATGGATATCGAAATCGATATGGATATTGAAATCTTTATGAATACCGAAATTTATATGGATATTGAAATCGATATGGATATCTAAATCGATATAGATATCGAAATCCATATGGATATCGAAATCCATATGGATTTCGAAATCCATAGGAATATCGAGTTCGATATGGATATCGAAATCGATATGGATATCGAAATCCATAGGGATATCGAAATCCATAGGGATATCGAAATCCATAGGTATATCGAAATCGATATGGATATCGAAATCCATAGGGATATCGAAATCCATAGGGATATCGAAATCCATTGGGATATCGAAATCCATAGGGATGTCGAAATCGATATGGATATCGAAATAAATAGGGATATCGAAGTCTATAGGGATATCGAAATCGATATAGATATCGAAATCCATATGGATATCGAAATCCATATCGACATCGAAATCCATAGGGATATCGAAGTCGATATGGATATCGAAATACACAGGAATATCGAAATCCATAGGGATATCGAAATCGATATGGATATCGAAATCCATATGGATATCGAAATCCAAATGGTATCGAAATCGATATGGATATTAAAATCCATTGGGATATCGAAATTCATAGGGATATCGAAATCGATATGGATATCGAAATCGATATGGATATCGAAATCGATATGAATATCGAAATCCATAGGGATATCGAAATCCATAGGGATATCGAAATCCATAGGGATATCGAAATCGATATGGATATCGAAATCCATAGGGATATCGAAATCCATAGGGATATTGAAATCGATATGGATATCGAAATCGATATGGATATCGAAATCCATATGGATATCGAAATACATGTGGTATCGAAATCGATATGGATATCGAAATCCATAGGGATATCGAAATCCATAGGGATATTGAAATCGATATGGATATCGAAATGGATATGGATATTGAAATCGATATGGATATCGAAATCCATATGAGTATCGAAATCCATAGGGATATCCAAATCCATATGGATATCGAAATCCATAGGGATATCGAAATCGATATGGATATCGAAATCGATATGGATATCGAATTCGATATGGATATCGAAATCGATATGGATATCGAAATCCATTGGGATATCGAAATCGATATGGATATCGAAATCGATATGGATATCGAAATCGATATGGATATCGAAATCGATATGGATATTGAAATCTTTATGAATACCGAAATTATTATGGATATTGAAATCGATATGGATATCTAAATCGATATGGATATCGAAATCCATAGGGATATCGAAATCCATTGGGATATCGAAATCCATAGGGATGTCGAAATCGATATGGATATCGAAATAAATAGGGATATCGAAGTCCATAGGGATATCGAAATCGATATAGATATCGAAATCCATATGGATATCGAAATACATGTGGTATCGAAATCGATATGGATATCGAAATCCATAGGGATATCGAAATCCATTGGGATATCGAAATCGATATGGATATCGAAATCGATATGGATATTGAAATCTTTATGAATACCGAAATTGATATGGATATCGAAATCGATATAGATATCGAAATCCATATGGATATCGAAATCCATAGGGATATCGAAATCCATTGGGATATCGAAATCCATAGGGATGTCGAAATCGATATGGATATCGAAATAAATAGGGATATCGAAGTCCATAGGGATATCGAAATCCATAGGGATATCGAAATCGATATGGATATCGAAAGCGATATGGATATCGAAATCGATATGGATATCGAAATCCATATCGATATCAAAATCCATAGGGATATCGAAGTCGATATGGATATCGAAATACATAGGAATATCGAAATCCATAGGGATATCGAAATCGATATGGATATCGAAATCCATATGGATATCGAAATTCATATGGAAATCCCCATGGATATTAAAATCCATGGGGATATCGAAATTCATAGGGATATCGAAATCGATATGGATATCGAAATCGATATGGATATCGAAATCCATATGGATATCGAAATCCAAGGGGTATCGAAATCGATATGGATATTAAAATCCATGGGGATATCGAAATTCATAGGGATATCGAAATCGATGTGGATATCGAAATCGATATGGATATCGAAATCGATATGGATATCGAAATCGATATGGATATCGAAATCGATATGGATATCGATATCCATATGGATATCGAAATCCATAGGGATATCGAAATCCATGGGGATATCGAAATCGATATGGATATCGAAATCGATATGGATATCGAAATCGATATGGATATCGAAATACATAGGAATATCGAAATCCATAGGGATATCGAAATCGATATGGATATCGAAATCCATATGGATATATAAATCCAAGGGGTATCGAAATCGATATGGATATTGACATCCATGGGGATATCGAAATTCATAGGGATATCGAAATCGATATGGATATCGAAATCGATATGGATATCCAGATCAATATGAATATCGAAATCAATATAAATATCGAAATACATATGGGTATCGAAATCCATAGGGATATCGAAATCGATATGGATATCGAAATCCATAGGGATATCGAAATCCATAGGGATATCGAAATCGATATGGATATCGAAATCGATATGGATTTCGAAATATATGGGGTATCGAAATTGGTATGGATATCGAAATCGATATGGATATTGAAATCTTTATGAATACCGAAATTTATATGGATATTGAAATCGATATGGATATCTAAATCGATATGGATATCGAAATCCATAGGGATATCGAAATCCATAGGGATATCGAAATCGATATGGATATCGAAATCGATATGGATTTCGAAATATATGGGGTATCGAAATTGGTATGGATATCGAAATCGATATGGATATTGAAATCTTTATGAATACCGAAATTTATATGGATATCGAAGTCTATAGGGATATCGAAATCGATATAGATATCGAAATCCATATGGATATCGAAATCCATATGGATATCGAAATCCATATGGATATCGAAATCCATAGGGATATCGAAATCGATATGGATATCGAAATCCATAGGGATATCGAAATCCATAGGGATATCGAAATCGATATGGATATCGAAATCGATATGGATTTCGAAATATATGGGGTATCGAAATTGGTATGGATATCGAAATCGATATGGATATTGAAATCTTTATGAATACTGAAATTTATATGGATATTGAAATCGATATGGATATCTAAATCGATATAGATATCGAAATCCATATGGATATCGAAATCCATATGGATTTCGAAATCCATAGGAATATCGAGTTCGATATGGATATCGAAATCGATATGGATATCGAAATCCATAGGGATATCGAAATCCATAGGGATATCGAAATCCATAGGGATATCGAAATCGATATGGATATCGAAATCCATAGGGATATCGAAATCCATAGGGATATCGAAATCCATTGGGATATCGAAATCCATAGGGATGTCGAAATCGATATGGATATCGAAATAAATAGGGATATCGAAGTCTATAGGGATATCGAAATCGATATAGATATCGAAATCCATATGGATATCGAAATCCATATCGATATCGAAATCCATAGGGATATCGAAATCGATATGGATATCGCAATCCATAGGGATATCGAAATCCATAGGGATATTGACATCGATATGGATATCGAAATCGATATGGATATCGAAATCCATATGGATATCGAAATACATGTGGTATCGAAAGCGATATGGATATCGAAATCCATAGGGATATCGAAATACATATAGGGATATCGAAATCGATATGGATATCGAAATCCATATGGATATCGAAATCCATATGGATATCGAAATCCATAGGGATATCGAAATGGATATGGATATTGAAATCGATATGGATATCGAAATCCATATGAGTATCGAAATCCATAGGGATATCCAAATCCATATGGATATCGAAATCCATAGGGATATCGAAATCGATATGGATATCGAAATCGATATGGATATCGAAATCGATATGGATATCGAAATCGATATGGATATCGAAATCGATATGGATATCGAAATCCATTGGGATATCGAAATCGATATGGATATCGAAATCGATATGGATATTGAAATCTTTATGAATACCGAAATTCTATGGATATTGAAATCGATATGGATATCTAAATCGATATGGATATCGAAATCCATAGGGATATCGAAATCCATTGGGATATCGAAATCCATAGGGATGTCGAAATCAATATGGATATCGAAATCGATATGGATATCGAAATCGATATGGATATCGAAATCGATATGAATATCGAAATCCATAGGGATATCGAAATCCATAGGGATATCGAAATCGATATGGATATCGAAATCGATATGGATATCGAAATCCATAGGGATATTGAAATCGATATGGATATCGAAATCGATATGGATATCGAAATCCATATGGATATCGAAATACATGTGGTATCGAAATCGATATGGATATCGAAATCCATAGGGATATCGAAATACATATAGGGATATCGAAATCGATATGGATATCGAAATCCATATGGATATCGAAATCCATAGGGATATCGAAATGGATATGGATATTGAAATCGATATGGATATCGAAATCCATATGAGTATCGAAATCCATAGGGATATCCAAATCCATATGGATATCGAAATCCATAGGGATATCGAAATCGATATGGATATCGAAATCGATATGGATATCGAAATCGATATGGATATCGAAATCGATATGGATATCGAAATCCATTGGGATATCAAAACCGATATGGATATCGAAATCGATATGGATATTGAAATCTTTATGAATACCGAAATTGATATGGATATTGAAATCGATATGGATATCTAAATCGATATGGATATCGAAATCCATAGGGATATCGAAATCCATTGGGATATCGAAATCCATAGGGATGTCGAAATCAATATGGATATCGAAATAAATAGGGATATCGAAGTCCATAGGGATATCGAAATCGATATAGATATCGAAATCCATATGGATATCGAAATACATGTGGTATCGAAATCGATATGGATATCGAAATCCATAGGGATATCGAAATCCATTGGGATATCGAAATCGATATGGATATCGAAATCGATATGGATATTGAAATCTTTATGAATACCGAAATTGATATGGATATTGAAATCGATATGGATATCTAAATCGATATGGATATCGAAATCCATAGGGATATCGAAATCCATTGGGATATCGAAATCCATAGGGATGTCGAAATCAATATGGATATCGAAATAAATAGGGATATCGAAGTCCATAGGGATATCGAAATCGATATAGATATCGAAATCCATATGGATATCGAAATACATGTGGTATCGAAATCGATATGGATATCGAAATCCATAGGGATATCGAAATCCATTGGGATATCGAAATCGATATGGATATCGAAATCGATATGGATATTGAAATCTTTATGAATACCGAAATTGATATGGATATCGAAATCGATATAGATATCGAAATCCATATGGATATCGAAATCCATAGGGATATCGAAATCCATTGGGATATCGAAATCCATAGGGATGTCGAAATCGATATGGATATCGAAATAAATAGGGATATCGAAGTCCATAGGGATATCGAAATCGATATAGATATCGAAATCCATATGGATATCGAAATCCATATGGATATCGAAATCCATATGGATATCGAAATCCATAGGAATATCGAGTTCGATATGGATATCGAAATCAATATGGATATCGAAATCCATAGGGATATCGAAATCCATTGGGATATCGAAATCGATATGGATATCGAAATCGATATGGATATTGAAATCTTTATGAATACCGAAATTGATATGGATATCGAAATCGATATAGATATCGAAATCCATATGGATATCGAAATCCACAGGGATATCGAAATCCATTGGGATATCGAAATCCATAGGGATGTCGAAATCGATATGGATATCGAAATAAATAGGGATATCGAAGTCCATAGGGATATCGAAATCGATATAGATATCGAAATCCATATGGATATCGAAATCCATATGGATATCGAAATCCATATGGATATCGAAATCCATAGGAATATCGAGTTCGATATGGATATCGAAATCGATATGGATATCGAAATCGATATGGATATCGAAATCGATATGGATATCGAAATCCATATGGATATCGAAATCCAAGGGTTATCGAAATCGATATGGATATTAAAATCCATGGGGATATCGAAATTCATAGGGATATCGAAATCGATGTGGATATCGAAATCGATATGGATATCGAAATCGATATGGATATCGAAATCGATATGGATATCGATATCCATATGGATATCGAAATCCATAGGGATATCGAAATCCATGGGGATATCGAAATCGATATGGATATCGAAATCGATATGGATATCGAAATACATAGGAATATCGAAATCCATAGGGATATCGAAATCGATATGGATATCGAAATCCATATGGATATATAAATCCAAGGGGTATCGAAATCGATATGGATATTGACATCCATGGGGATATCGAAATTCATAGGGATATCGAAATCGATATGGATATCGAAATCGATATGGATATCCAGATCAATATGAATATCGAAATCAATATAAATATCGAAATACATAAGGATATCGAAATCCATAGGGATATCGAAATCGATATGGATATCGAAATAAATAGGGATATCGAAGTCTATAGGGATATCGAAATCGATATAGATATCGAAATCCATATGGATATCGAAATCCATATGGATATCGAAATCCATATGGATATCGAAATCCATATGGATATTGAAATCCATAGGGATATCGAAATCGATATGGATATGGAAATCCATAGGGATATCGAAATCCATAGGGATATCAAAATCGATATGGATATCGAAATCGATATGGATTTCGAAATATATGGGGTATCGAAATTGGTATGGATATCGAAATCGATATGGATATTGAAATCTTTATGAATACCGAAATTGATATGGATATTGAAATCGATATGGATATCTAAATCGATATGGATATCGAAATCCATAGGGATATCGAAATCCAAGGGATATCGAAATCCTTTGGGATATCGAAATCCATAGGGATGTCGAAATCGATATGGATATCGAAATAAATAGGGATATCGAAGTCCATAGGGATATCGAAATCGATATAGATATCGAAATCCATATGGATATCGAAATACATGTGGTATCGAAATCGATATGGATATCGAAATCCATAGGGATATCGAAATCCATTGGGATATCGAAATCGATATGGATATCGAAATCGATATGGATATTGAAATCTTTATGAATACCGAAATTGATATGGATATCGAAATCGATATAGATATCGAAATCCATATGGATATCGAAATCCATAGGGATATCGAAATCCATTGGGATATCGAAATCCATAGGAATATCGAGTTCGATATGGATATCGAAATCGATATGGATATCGAAATCCATAGGGATATCGAAATCCATTGGGATATCGAAATCGATATGGATATCGAAATCGATATGGAAATCGAAATAAATAGGGATATCGAAGTCCATAGGGATATCGAAATCGATATAGATATCGAAATCCATATGGATATCGAAATCCATATGGATATCGAAATCCATAGGAATATCGAGTTCGATATGGATATCGAAATCGATATGGATATCGAAATCGATATGGATATCGAAATCCATAGGGATATCGAAATCCATTGGGATATCGAAATCGATATGGATATCGAAATCGATATGGATATTGAAATCTTTATGAATACCGAAATTGATATGGATATCGAAATCGATATAGATATCGAAATCCATATGGATATCGAAATCCACAGGGATATCGAAATCCATTGGGATATCGAAATCCATAGGGATGTCGAAATCGATATGGATATCGAAATAAACAGGGATATCGAAGTCCATAGGGATATCGAAATCGATATGGATATCGAAATCCATAGGGATATCGAAATCCATAGGGATATCGAAATCCATAGGGATATCGAAATCCATAGGGATATCGAAATCGATATGGATATCGAAATCCATAGGGATATCGAAATCCATAGGGATATTGAAATCGATATGGATATCGAAATCGATATGGATATCGAAATCCATATGGATATCGAAATACATGTGGTATCGAAATCGATATGGATATCAAAATCCATAGGGATATCGAAATACATATAGGGATATCGAAATCGATATGGATATCGAAATCGATATGGATATCGAAATCGATATGGATATCGAAATCGATATGGATATCGAAATCGATATGGATATCGAAATCCATATCGATATCAAAATCCATAGGGATATCGAAGTCGATATAGATATCGAAATACATAGGAATATCGAAATCCATAGGGATATCGAAATCGATATGGATATCGAAATCCATATGGATATCGAAATCCATATGGATATCGAAATCCAAGGGGTATCAAAATCGATATGGATATTAAAATCCATTGGGATATCGAAATTCATAGGGATATCGAAATCGATATGGATATCGAAATCCATATGGATATCGAAATCCATATGGATATCGAAATCCAAGGGGTATCGAAATCGATATGGATATTAAAATCCATTGGGATATCGAAATCCATAGGGATATTGAAATCGATATGGATATCGAAATCGATATGGATATCGAAATCCATATGGATATCGAAATACATGTGGTATCGAAATCGATATGGATATCGAAATCCATAGGGATATCGAAATACATATAGGGATATCGAAATCGATATGGATATCGAAATCGATATGGATATCGAAATCGATATGGATATCGAAATCCATATGGATATCGAAATCCAAGGGGTATCGAAATCGATATGGATATTAAAATCCATGGGGATATCGAAATTCATAGGGATATCGAAATCGATATGGATATCGAAATCGATATGGATATCGAAATCCATATGGATATCGAAATCCATATGGATATCGAAATCCAAGGGGTATCGAAATCGATATGGATATTAAAATCCATTGGGATATCGAAATTCATAGGGATATCGAAATCGATATGGATATCGAAATCGATATGGATATCGAAATCGATATGGATATCGAAATCCAAGGGGTATCGAAATCGATATGAATATTAAAATCCATGGGGATATCGAAATTCATAGGGATATCGAAATCGATATGGATATCGAAATCAATATGGATATCGAAATCGATATGGATATCGATATCCATATGGATATCGAAATCCATAGGGATATCGAAATCCATGGGGATATCGAAATCGATATGGATATCGAAATCGATATGGATATCGAAATCGATATGGATATCGAAATCGATATGGATATCGAAATACATAGGAATATCGAAATCCATAGGGATATCGAAATCGATATGGATATCGAAATCCATATGGATATATAAATCCAAGGGGTATCGAAATCGATATGGATATTGACATCCATGGGGATATCGAAATTCATAGGGATATCGAAATCGATATGGATATCGAAATCGATATGGATATCCAGATCAATATGAATATCGAAATCAATATAAATATCGAAATACATAAGGATATCGAAATCCATAGGGATATCGAAATCGATATGGATATCGAAATAAATAGGGATATCGAAGTCTATAGGGATATCGAAATCGATATAGATATCGAAATCCATATGGATATCGAAATCCATATGGATATCGAAATCCATATGGATATCGAAATCCATATGGATATTGAAATCCATAGGGATATCGAAATCGATATGGATATGGAAATCCATAGGGATATCGAAATCCATAGGGATATCAAAATCGATATGGATATCGAAATCGATATGGATTTCGAAATATATGGGGTATCGAAATTGGTATGGATATCGAAATCGATATGGATATTGAAATCTTTATGAATACCGAAATTGATATGGATATTGAAATCGATATGGATATCTAAATCGATATGGATATCGAAATCCATAGGGATATCGAAATCCAAGGGATATCGAAATCCTTTGGGATATCGAAATCCATAGGGATGTCGAAATCGATATGGATATCGAAATAAATAGGGATATCGAAGTCCATAGGGATATCGAAATCGATATAGATATCGAAATCCATATGGATATCGAAATACATTGGTATCGAAATCGATATGGATATCGAAATCCATAGGGATATCGAAATCCATTGGGATATCGAAATCGATATGGATATCGAAATCGATATGGATATTGAAATCTTTATGAATACCGAAATTGATATGGATATCGAAATCGATATAGATATCGAAATCCATATGGATATCGAAATCCATAGGGATATCGAAATCCATGGGATATCGAAATCCATAGGAATATCGAGTTCGATATGGATATCGAAATCGATATGGATATCGAAATCCATAGGGATATCGAAATCCATTGGGATATCGAAATCGATATGGATATCGAAATCGATATGGAAATCGAAATAAATAGGGATATCGAAGTCCTAGGGATATCGAAATCGATATAGATATCGAAATCCATATGGATATCGAAATCCATATGGATATCAAATCCATAGGAATATCGAGTTCATATGGATATCGAAATCGATATGGATATCGAAATCGTATGGATATCGAAATCCATAGGGATATCGAAATCCATGGATATCGAAATCGATATGGATATCGAAATCGATATGATATTGAAATCTTTATGAATACCGAAATTGATATGGATATCGAAATCATATAATATCAAATCCATATGGATATCAAATCCACAGGGATATCGAAATCCATTGGATATCGAAATCGATATGGATATCGAAATCGATATGGAAATCGAAATAAATAGGATATCGAAGTCCATAGGGATATCGAAATCGATATAGATATCGAAATCCATATGGATATCGAAATCCATATGGATATCGAAATCCATAGGAATATCGAGTTCGATATGGATATCGAAATCGATATGGATATCGAAATCGATATGGATATCGAAATCCATAGGGATATCGAAATCCATTGGGATATCGAAATCGATATGGATATCGAAATCGATATGGATATTGAAATCTTTATGAATACCGAAATTGATATGGATATCGAAATCGATATAGATATCGAAATCCATATGGATATCGAAATCCACAGGGATATCGAAATCCATTGGGATATCGAAATCCATAGGATGTCGAAATCGATATGGATATCGAAATAAACAGGGATATCGAAGTCCATAGGGATATCGAAATCGATATGGATATCGAAATCCATAGGGATATCGAAATCCATAGGGATATCGAAATCCATAGGGATATCGAAATCCATAGGGATATCGAAATCGATATGGATATCGAAATCCATAGGGATATCGAAATCCATAGGGATATTGAAATCGATATGGATATCGAAATCGATATGGATATCGAAATCCATATGGATATCGAAATACATGTGGTATCGAAATCGATATGGATATCAAAATCCATAGGGATATCGAAATACATATAGGGATATCGAAATCGATATGGATATCGAAATCGATATGGATATCGAAATCGATATGGATATCAAAATCGATATGGATATCGAAATCGATATGGATATCGAAATCCATATCGATATCAAAATCCATAGGGATATCGAAGTCGATATAGATATCGAAATACATAGGAATATCGAAATCCATAGGGATATCGAAATCGATATGGATATCGAAATCCATATGGATATCGAAATCCATATGGATATCGAAATCTAAGGGGTATCAAAATCGATATGGATATTAAAATCCATTGGGATATCGAAATTCATAGGGATATCGAAATCGATATGGATATCGAAATCCATATGGATATCGAAATCCATATGGATATCGAAATCCAAGGGGTATCGAAATCGATATGGATATTAAAATCCATTGGGATATCGAAATCCATAGGGATATTGAAATCGATATGGATATCGAAATCGATATGGATATCGAAATCCATATGGATATCGAAATACATTGGTATCGAAATCGATATGGATATCGAAATCCATAGGGATATCGAAATACATATAGGGATATCGAAATCGATATGGATATCGAAATCGATATGGATATCGAAATCGATATGGATATCGAAATCCATATGGATATCGAAATCCAAGGGGTATCGAAATCGATATGGATATTAAAATCCATGGGGATATCGAAATTCATAGGGATATCGAAATCGACATGGATATCGAAATCGATATGGATATCGAAATCCATATGGATATCGAAATCCATATGGATATCGAAATCCAAGGGTATCGAAATCGATATGGATATTAAAATCCATTGGGATATCGAAATTCATAGGGATATCGAAATCGATATGGATATCGAAATCGATATGGATATCGAAATCGATATGGATATCGAAATCCAAGGGGTATCGAAATCGATATGAATATTAAAATCCATGGGGATATCGAAATTCATAGGGATATCGAAATCGATATGGATATCGAAATCAATATGGATATCGAAATCGATATGGATATCGATATCCATATGGATATCGAAATCCATAGGGATATCGAAATCCATGGGGATATCGAAATCGATATGGATATCGAAATCGATATGGATATCGAAATCGATATGGATATCGAAATCGATATGGATATCGAAATACATAGGAATATCGAAATCCATAGGGATATCGAAATCGATATGGATATCGAAATCCATATGGATATATAAATCCATAGGGGTATCGAAATCGATATGGATATTGACATCCATGGGGATATCGAAATTCATAGGGATATCGAAATCGATATGGATATCGAAATCGATATGGATATCCAGATCAATATGAATATCGAAATCAATATAAATATCGAAATACATAAGGATATCGAAATCCATAGGGATATCGAAATCGATATGGATATCGAAATAAATAGGGATATCGAAGTCTATAGGGATATCGAAATCGATATAGATATCGAAATCCATATGGATATCGAAATCCATATGGATATCGAAATCCATATGGATATCGAAATCCATATGGATATCGAAATCCATAGGGATATCGAAATCGATATGGATATGGAAATCCATAGGGATATCGAAATCCATAGGGATATCAAAATCGATATGGATATCGAAATCGATATGGATTTCGAAATATATGGGGTATCGAAATTGGTATGGATATCGAAATCGATATGGATATTGAAATCTTTATGAATACCGAAATTGATATGGATATTGAAATCGATATGGATATCTAAATCGATATGGATATCGAAATCCATAGGGATATCGAAATCCATAGGGATATCGAAATCCATTGGGATATCGAAATCCATAGGGATGTCGAAATCGATATGGATTTCGAAATAAATAGGGATATCGAAGTCTATAGGGATATCGAAATCGATATAGATATCGAAATCCATATGGATATCGAAATCCATATGGATATCGAAATCCATAGGGATTTCGAATTCGATATGGATATCGAAATCGATATGGATATCGAAATCGATATGGATATCGAAATCGATATGGATTTCGAAATCCATATCGATATCGATATCCATAGGGATATCGAAATCGATATGGATATCGAAATACATAAGAATATCGAAATCCATAGGGATATCGAAATCGATATGGATATCGAAATCCATATGGATATCGAAATCCAAGGGATATCGAAATCGTTGTGGATATTGAAATCCATGGGGATATCGAAATTCATAGGGATATCGAAATCGATATGGATATCGAAATCGATATGGATATCGAAATCGATATGGATATCGAGATCAATATGAATATCGAAATCCATATGGATATCGAAATCCATTGGGATATCGAAATCGATATGGATATTGAAATCTTTATGAATACCGAAATTGATATGGTTATTGAAATCGATATGGATATCTAAATCCATAGGGATATCGAAATCCATAGGGATATCGAAATCCATTGGGATATCGAAATCCATAGGGATATCGAAATCGATATGGATATCGAAATCCATATCGATATCGATATCCATAGGGATATCGAAATCGATATGGATATCGAAATACATAGGAATATCGAAATCGATATGGATATCGAAATCCATATGTATATCGAAATCCAAGGGGTATCGAAATCGATATGGATATTGAAATCCATGGGGATATCGAAATTCATAGGGATATCGAAATCTTTATGGATACCGAAATTGATATGGATATTGAAATCGATATGGATATCTAAATCGATATGGATATCGAAATCCATAGGGATATCGAAATCCATAGGGATATCGAAATCCATTGGGATATCGAAATCCATAGGGATGTCGAAATCGATATGGATATCGAAATCCATATCGATATCGATATCCATAGGGATATCGAAATCGATATGGATATCGAAATACATAGGAATATCGAAATCGATATGGATATCGAAATCCATAGGGATATCGAAATCGATATGGATATCGAAATCCATATCGACATCGATATCCATAGGGATATCGAAATCGATATGGATATCGAAATACATAGGAATATCGAAATCGATTTGGATATCGAAATCCATATGTATATCGAAATCCAAGGGGTATCGAAATCGATATGGATATTGAAATCCATGGGGATATCGAAATTCATAGGGATATCGAAATCTTTATGGATACCGAAATTGATATGGATATTGAAATCGATATGGATATCTAAATCGATATGGATATCGAAATCCATAGGGATATCGAAATCCATAGGGATATCGAAATCCATTGGGATATCGAAATCCATAGGGATGTCGAAATCGATATGGATATCGAAATAAATAGGGATATCGAAGTCTATAGGGATATCGAAATCGATATAGATATCGAAATCCATATGGATATCGAAATCCATATGGATATCGAAATCCATATGGATATCGAAATCCATTGGGATATCGAAATCCATAGGGATATCGAAATCGATATGGATATCGAAAGCGATATGGATATCGAAATCGATATGGATATCGAAATCCATATCGATATCAAAATCCATAGGGATATCGAAATCGATATGGATATTGAAATCTTTATGAATACCGAAATTGATATGGTTATTGAAATCGATATGGATATCTAAATCCATAGGGATATCGAAATCCATAGGGATATCGAAATCCATTGGGATATCGAAATCGATATGGATATCGAGATCAATATGAATATGGAAATCCATATGGATATCGAAATCCATTGGGATATCGAAATCGATATGGATATTGAAATCTTTATGAATACCGAAATTGATATGGTTATTGAAATCGATATGGATATCTAAATCCATATGGATATCGAAATCCATAGGGATATCGAAATCCATTGGGATATCGAAATCCATAGGAATATCGAAATCGATATGGATATCGAAATCCATATGTATATCGAAATCCAAGGGGTATCGAAATCGATATGGATATTGAAATCCATGGGGATATCGAAATTCATAGGGATATCGAAATCTTTATGGATACCGAAATTGATATGGATATTGAAATCGATATGGATATCTAAATCGATATGGATATCGAAATCCATAGGGATATCGAAATCCATAGGGATATCGAAATCCATTGGGATATCGAAATCCATAGGGATGTCGAAATCGATATGGATATCGAAATAAATAGGGATATCGAAGTCTATAGGGATATCGAAATCGATATAGATATCGAAATCCATATGGATATCGAAATCCATAGGGATATCGAAATCCATAGGGATATCGAAATCCATTGGGATATCGAAATCCATAGGGATGTCGAAATCGATATGGATATCGAAATAAATAGGGATATCGAAGTCTATAGGGATATCGAAACCGATATAGATATCGAAATCCATATGGATATCGAAATCCATATGGATATCGAAATCCATATGGATATTGAAATCCATTGGGATATCGAAATACATAGGAATATCGAAATCCATAGGGATATCGAAATCGATATGGATATCGAAATCCATATGGATATCGAAATCCATATGGAAATCCCCATGGATATTAAAATCCATGGGGATATCGAAATTCATAGGGATATCGAAATCGATATGGATATCGAAATCGATATGGATATCGAAATCCATATGGATATCGAAATCCAAGGGGTATCGAAATCGATATGGATATCGATATCCATATGGATATCGAAATCCATAGGGATATCGAAATCCATGGGGATATCGAAATCGATATGGATATCGAAATCGATATGGATATCGAAATCGATATGGATATCGAAATACATAGGAATATCGAAATCCATAGGGATATCGAAATCGATATGGATATCGAAATCCATATGGATATATAAATCCAAGGGGTATCGAAATCGATATGGATATTGACATCCATGGGGATATCGAAATTCATAGGGATATTGAAATCGATATGGATATCGAAATCGATATGGATATCCAGATCAATATGAATATCGAAATCAATATAAATATCGAAATACATATGGATATCGAAATCCATAGGGATATCGAAATCCATATGAATATCGAAATCCATATGGATATCGAAATCCATAGGGATATCGAAATCGATATGGATATCGAAATCCATAGGGATATCGAAATCCATAGGGATATCGAAATCGATATGGCTATCGAAATCGATATGGATTTCGAAATATATGGGGTATCGAAATTGGTATGGATATCGAAATCGATATGGATATTGAAATCTTTATGAATACCGAAATTTATAAGGATATTGAAATCGATATGGATATCTAAATCGATATGGATATCGAAATCCATAGGGATATCGAAATCCATAGGGATATCGAAATCGATATGGATATCGAAATCGATATGGATTTCGAAATATATGGGGTATCGAAATTGGTATGGATATCGAAATCGATATGGATATTGAAATCTTTATGAATACCGAAATTTATATGGATATCGAAGTCTATAGGGATATCGAAATCGATATAGATATCGAAATCCATATGGATATCGAAATCGATATGGATATCGAAATCCATAGTGATATCGAAATCCATAGGGATATCGAAATCGATATGGATATCGAAATCGATATGGATTTCGAAATATATGGGGTATCGAAATTGGTATGGATATCGAAATCGATATGGATATTGAAATTTTTATGAATACCGAAATTTATATGGATATTGAAATCGATATGGATATCTAAATCGATATAGATATCGAAATCCATATGGATATCGAAATCCATATGGATTTCGAAATCCATAGGAATATCGAGTTCGATATGGATATCGAAATCCATAGGGATATCGAAATCCATAGGGATATCGAAATCGATATGGATATCGAAATCCATAGGGATATCGAAATCCATAGGGATATCGAAATCCATTGGGATATCGAAATCCATAGGGATGTCGAAATCGATATGGATATCGAAATAAATAGGGATATCGAAGTCTATAGGGATATCGAAATCGATATAGATATCGAAATCCATATGGATATCGAAATCCATATCGATATCGAAATCCATAGGGATATCGAAGTCGATATGGATATCGAAATACATAGGAATATCGAAATCCATAGGGATATCGAAATCGATATGGATATCGAAATCCATATGGATATCGAAATCCAAATGGTATCGAAATCGATATGGATATTAAAATCCATTGGGATATCGAAATTCATAGGGATATCGAAATCGATATGGATATCGAAATCGATATGTATATCGAAATCGATATGGATATCGAAATCGATATGAATATCGAAATCCATAGGGATATCGAAATCCATAGGGATATCGAAATCCATAGGGATATCGAAATCGATATGGATATCGAAATCCATAGGGATATCGAAATCCATAGGGATATTGAAATCGATATGGATATCGAAATCGATATGGATATCGAAATCCATATGGATATCGAAATACATGTGGTATCGAAATCGATATGGATATCGAAATCCATAGGGATATCGAAATACATATAGGGATATCGAAATCGATATGGATATCGAAATCCATATGGATATCGAAATCCATAGGGATATCGAAATGGATATGGATATTGAAATCGATATGGATATCGAAATCCATTTGAGTATCGAAATCCATAGGGATATCCAAATCCATATGGATATCGAAATCCATAGGGATATCGAAATCGATATGGATATCGAAATCGATATGGATATCGAAATCGATATGGATATCGAAATCCATTGGGATATCGAAATCGATATGGATATCGAAATCGATATGGATATTGAAATCTTTATGAATACCGAAATTGATATGGATATTGAAATCGATATGGATATCTAAATCGATATGGATATCGAAATCCATAGGGATATCGAAATCCATTGGGATATCGAAATCCATAGGGATGTCGAAATCGATATGGATATCGAAATAAATAGGGATATCGAAGTCCATAGGGATATCGAAATCGATATAGATATCGAAATCCATATGGATATCGAAATCCATACAACACCACCCCCCCACCCCCCCAAACCACCCCACCCATCCTCCATCCCCTCCCCTCTCCTCTCCTCATCCATGGGATATCGAAATCGATATGGATATCGAAATCGATATGGATATTGAAATCTTTATGAATACCGAAATTGATATGGATATCGAAATCGATATAGATATCGAAATCCATATGGATATCGAAATCCATAGGGATATCGAAATCCATTGGGATATCGAAATCCATAGGGATGTCGAAATCGATATGGACATCGAAATAAATAGGGATATCGAAGTCCATAGGGATATCGAAATCGATATAGATATCGAAATCCATATGGATATCGAAATCCATATGGATATCGAAATCCATAGGAATATCGAGTTCGATATGGATATCGAAATCGATATGGATATCGAAATCCATAGGGATATCGAAATCCATTGGGATATCGAAATCGATATGGATATCGAAATCGATATGGATATTGAAATCTTTATGAATACCGAAATTGATATGGATATCGAAATCGATAAAGATATCGAAATCCATATGGATATCGAAATCCACAGGGATATCGAAATCCATTGGGATATCGAAATCCATAGGGATGTCGAAATCGATATGGATATCGAAATAAATAGGGATATCGAAGTCCATAGGGATATCGAAATCGATATAGATATCGAAATCCATATGGATATCGAAATCCATATGGATATCGAAATCCATAGGGATATCGAAATCGATATGGATATCGAAATCCATAGGCACAAAACAACGATATCGAAATCCATAGGGATATCGAAATCCATAGGGATATCGAAATCCATAGGGATATCGAAATCCATAGGGATATCGAAATCGATATGGATATCGAAATCCATAGGGATATCGAAATCCATAGGGATATTGAAATCGATATGGATATCGAAATCGATATGGACATCGAAATCCATATGGATATCGAAATACATGTGGTATCGAAATCGATATGGATATCGAAATCCATAGGGATATCGAAATACATATAGGGATATCGAAATCGATATGGATATCGAAATCGATATGGATATCGAAATCGATATGGATATCGAAATCGATATGGATATCGAAATCGATATGGATATCGAAATCCATATCGATATCAAAATCCATAGGGATATCGAAGTCGATATAGATATCGAAATACATAGGAATATCGAAATCCATAGGGATATCGAAATCGATATGGATATCGAAATCCATATGGATATCGAAATCCAAGGGGTATCGAAATCGATATGGATATTAAAATCCATTGGGATATCGAAATTCATAGGGATATCGAAATCGATATGGATATCGAAATCGATATGGATATCGAAATCGATATGGATATCGAAATCGATTTGGATATCGAAATCCATATGGATATCGAAATCCAAGGGGTATCGAAATCGATATGGATATTAAAATCCATGGGGATATCGAAATTCATAGGGATATCGAAATCGATATGGATATCGAAATCGATATGGATATCGAAATCGATATGGATATCGAAATCCATATGGATATCGAAATCCAAGGGGTATCGAAATCGATATGGATATTAAAATCCATTGGGATATCGAAATTCATAGGGATATCGAAATCGATATCCATGGGGATATCGAAATTCATAGGGATATCGAAATCGATGTGGATATCGAAATCGATATGGATATCGAAATCGATATGGATATCGAAATCCATATGGATATCGAAATCCATATGGATATCGAAATACATGTGGTATCGAAATCGATATGGATATCGAAATCCATAGGGATATCGAAATACATATAGGGATATCGAAATCGATATGGATATCGAAATCCATATGGATATCGAAATCCATAGGGATATCGAAATGGATATGGATATTGAAATCGATATGGATATCGAAATCCATATGAGTATCGAAATCCATAGGGATATCCAAATCCATATGGATATCGAAATCCATAGGGATATCGAAATCGATATGGATATCGAAATCGATATGGATATCGAAGTCTATAGGGATATCGAAATCGATATAGATATCGAAATCCATATGGATATCGAAATCCATATGGATATCGAAATCCATATGGATATCGAAATCCATATGGATATCGAAATCAATAGGGATATCGAAATCGATATGGATATGGAAATCCATAGGGATATCGAAATCCATAGGGATATCAAAATCGATATGGATATCGAAATCGATATGGATTTCGAAATATATGGGGTATCGAAATTGGTATGGATATCGAAATCGATATGGATATTGAAATCTTTATGAATACCGAAATTGATATGGATATTGAAATCGATATGGATATCTAAATCGATATGGATGTCGAAATCCATAGGGATATCGAAATCCATAGGGATATCGAAATCCATTGGGATATCGAAATCCATAGGGATGTCGAAATCGATATGGATATCGAAATAAATAGGGATATCGAAGTCCATAGGGATATCGAAATCGATATAGATATCGAAATCCATATGGATATCGAAATCCATATGGATATCGAAATCCATATGGATATCGAAATCCATAGGAATATCGAGTTCGATATGGATATCGAAATCGATATGGATATCGAAATCCATAGGGATATCGAAATCCATAGGAATATCGAAATCCATAGGGATATCGAAATCGATATGGATATCGAAATCCATAGGGATATCGAAATCCATAGGGATATTGAAATCGATATGGATATCGTAATCGATATGGATATCGAAATCGATATGGATATCGAAATCCATATGGATATCGAAATACATGTGGTATCGAAATCGATATTGATATCGAAATCCATAGGGATATCGAAATACATATAGGGATATCGAAATCGATATGGATACCGAAATCCATATGGATATCGAAATCCATAGGGATATCGAAATGGATATGGATATTGAAATCGATAAGGATATCGAAATCCATATGAGTATCGAAATCCATAGGGATATCCAAATCCATATGGATATCGAAATCCATAGGGATATCGAAATCGATATGGATATCGAAATCGATATGGATATCGAAATCCATATCGATATCGAAATCCATTGGGATATCGAAATCCATAGGGATGTCGAAATCGATATGGATATCGAAATAAATAGGGATATCGAAGTCCATAGGGATATCGAAATCGATATAGATATCGAAATCCATATGGATATCGAAATCCATATGGATATCGAAATCCATAGGAATATCGAGTTCGATATGGATATCGAAATCGATATGGATATCGAAATCCATAGGGATATCGAAATCCATAGGGATATCGAAATCCATAGGGATATCGAAATCGATATGGATATCGAAATCCATAGGGATATCGAAATCCATAGGGATATTGAAATCGATATGGATATCGAAATCGATATGGATATCGAAATCCATATGGATATCGAAATACGATGTGGATATCGAAATCGATATGGATATCGAAATCCATAGGGATATCGAAATACATATAGGGATATCGAAATCGATATGGATATCGAAATACATAGGAATATCGAAATCCATAGGGATATCGAAATCCATAGGGATATCGAAATCGATATGGATATCGAAATCCATATGAGTATCGAAATCCATAGGGATATCCAAATCCATATGGATATCGAAATCCATAGTGATATCGAAATCGATATGGATATCGAAATCGATATGGATATCGAAATCGATATGGATATCGAAATCGATATGGATATCGAGATCAATATGAATATCGAAATCCATATGGACATCGAAATCCATTGGGATATCGAAATCGATATGGATATCGAAATCGATATGGATATTGAAATCTTTATGAATACCGAAATTGATATGGATATTGAAATCGATATGGATATCTAAATCGATATGGATATCGAAATCCATAGGGATATCGAAATCCATAGGGATATCGAAATCCATTGGGATATCGAAATCCATAGGGATATCGAAATCGATATGGATATCGAAATAAATAGGGATATCGAAGTCTATAGGGATATCGAAATCGATATAGATATCGAAATCCATATGGATATCGAAATCCATATGGATATCGAAATCCATAGGGATATCGAAATCGATATGGATATCGAAATCCATAGGGATATCGAAATCCATAGGGATATCGAAATCGATATGGATATCGAAATCGATATGGATATCGAAATCCATATGGATATCGAAATCGATATGGATATCGAAATCCATTGGGATATCGAAATCGATTTGGATATCGAAATCGATATGGATATTGAAATCTTTATGAATACCGAAATTGATATGGATATTGAAATCGATATGGATATCTAAATCGATATGGATATCGAAATCCATAGGGATATCGAAATCCATAGGGATATCGAAATCCATTGGGATATCGAAATCCATAGGGATGTCGAAATCGATATGGATATCGAAATAAATAGGGATATCGAAGTCTATAGGGATATCGAAATCGATATAGATATCGAAATCCATATGGATATCGAAATCCATATCGATATCGAAATCCATAGGGATATCGAAGTCGATATGGATATCGAAATACGTATATCCCCGGAATATCGAAATCCATAGGGATATCGAAATCGATATGGATATCGAAATCCATATGGATATCGAAATCCAAATGGTATCGAAATCGATATGGATATTAAAATCCATTGGGATATCGAAATTCATAGGGATATCGAAATCGATATGGATATCGAAATCGATATGGATATCGAAATCGATATGGATATCGAAATCGATATGGATATCGAAATCGATATGGATATCGAAATCCATATGGATATCGAAATCCAAGGGGTATCGAAATCGATATGGTTATTAATATCCATGGGGATATCGAAATTCATAGGGATATCGAAATCGATGTGGATATCGAAATCGATATGGATATCGAAATCGATATGGATATCCAAATCGATATGGATATCCAGATCAATATGAATATCGAAATCAATATAAATATCGAAATACATATGGATATCGAAATCCATAGGGATATCGAAATCGATATGGATATCGAAATAAACAGGGATATCGAAGTCTATAGGGATATCGAAATCGATATAGATATCGAAATCCATATGGATATCGAAATCCATATGGATATCGAAATCCATATGGATATCGAAATCCATAGGGATATCGAAATGGATATGGATATCGAAATCCATAGGGATATCGAAATCGATATGGATACCGAAATCCATATGGATATCGAAATCCATAGGGATATCGAAATGGATATGGATATTGAAATCGATAAGGATATCGAAATCCATATGAGTATCGAAATCCATAGGGATATCCAAATCCATATGGATATCGAAATCCATAGGGATATCGAAATCGATATGGATATCGAAATCGATATGGATATCGAAATCGATATGGGAAATCGAAATCGATATGGATATCGAAATCCATATCGATATCGAAATCCATTGGGATATCGAAATCCATAGGGATGTCGAAATCGATATGGATATCGAAATAAATAGGGATATCGAAGTCCATAGGGATATCGAAATCGATATAGATATCGAAATCCATATGGATATCGAAATCCATATGGATATCGAAATCTATATGGATATCGAAATCCATAGGAATATCGAGTTCGATATGGATATCGAAATCGATATGGATATCGAAATCCATAGGGATATCGAAATCCATAGGGATATCGAAATCCATAGGGATATCGAAATCGATATGGATATCGAAATCCATAGGGATATCGAAATCCAAAGGGATATTGAAATCGATATGGATATCGAAATCGATATGGATATCGAAATCCATATGGATATCGAAATACATGTGGTATCGAAATCGATATGGATATCGAAATCCATAGGGATATCGAAATACATATAGGGATATCGAAATCGATATGGATATCGAAATACATAGGAATATCGAAATCCATAGGGATATCGAAATCCATAGGGATATCGAAATCGATATGGATATCGAAATCCATATGAGTATCGAAATCCATAGGGATATCCAAATCCATATGGATATCGAAATCCATAGTGATATCGAAATCGATATGGATATCGAAATCGATATGGATATCGAAATCGATATGGATATCGAAATCGATATGGATATCGAAATCGATATGGATATCGAGATCAATATGAATATCGAAATCCATATGGACATCGAAATCCATTGGGATATCGAAATCGATATGGATATCGAAATCGATATGGATATTGAAATCTTTATGAATACCGAAATTGATATGGATATTGAAATCGATATGGATATCTAAATCGATATGGATATCGAAATCCATAGGGATATCGAAATCCGTAGGGATATCGAAATCCATTGGGATATCGAAATCCATAGGGATATCGAAATCGATATGGATATCGAAATAAATAGGGATATCGAAGTCTATAGGGATATCGAAATCGATATAGATATCGAAATCCATATGGATATCGAAATCCATATCGATATCGAAATCCATAGGGATATCGAAGTCGATATGGATATCGAAATCCATAGGGATATTGAAATCGATATGGATATCGAAATCGATATGGATATCGAAATCGATATGGATATCGAAATCCATATGGATATCGAAATCGATATGGATATCGAAATCCATTGGGATATCGAAATCGATTTGGATATCGAAATCGATATGGATATCGAAATCTTTATGAATATCGAAATCGATATGGATATTGAAATCGATATGGATATCGAAATCGATATGGATATCGAAATCGATATGGATATCGAAATCCATAGGGATATCGAAATCCATTGGGATATCGAAATCGCATAGGGATATCTGAAATCGATATGGATATCGAAATCAAATATGGATATCGAAATCGATAGGGATATCGAAATCGATATGGATATCGAAATCCATATGGGATATCGAAATCCATATGGATATCGAAATCCATAGGGATATCGAAATCGATATGGATATCGAAATCGATATGGATATCGAAATCGATATGGATATCGAAATCGATATGGATATCGAGATCAATATGAATATCGAAATCCATATGGACATCGAAATCCATTGGGATATCGAAATCGATATGGATATCGAAATCGATATGGATATTGAAATCTATATGAATACGGGTAAACCGCACCGCCACCCGCCACCCGGCCACCCGGCCCACCCCGATCCACCATTCCAAAAGATCCCTCTTGGGTACGAAATCGATATAGAATCGAAATCGATATGGATATCGAAATCGATATGGATATCGAAATCCATATGGATATCGAAATCCAAATGGTATCGAAATCGATATGGATATTAAAATCCATTGGGATATCGAAATTCATAGGGATATCGAAATCGATATGGATATCGAAATCGATATGGATATCGAAATCGATATGGATATCGAAATCGATATGGATATCGAAATCGATATGGATATCGAAATCGATATGGATATCGAAATCCATATGGATATCGAAATCCAAGGGGTATCGAAATCGATATGGTTATTAATATCCATGGGGATATCGAAATTCATAGGGATATCGAAATCGATGTGGATATCGAAATCGATATGGATATCGAAATCGATATGGATATCCAAATCGATATGGATATCCAGATCAATATGAATATCGAAATCAATATAAATATCGGAATACATATGGATATCGAAATCCATAGGGATATCGAAATCGATATGGATATCGAAATAAACAGGGATATCGAAGTCTATAGGGATATCGAAATCGATATAGATATCGAAATCCATATGGATATCGAAATCCATATGGATATCGAAATCCATATGGATATCGAAATCCATAGGGATATCGAAATCGATATGGATATCGAAATCCATAGGGATATCGAAATCCATAGGGATATCGAAATCGATATGGATATCGAAATCCATAGGGATATCGAAATCGATATGGATATCGAAATCGATATGGATATCGAAATCGATATGGATTTCGAAATATATGGGGTATCGAAATTGGTATGGATATCGAAATCGATATGGATATTGAAATCTTTATGAATACCGAAATTGATATGGATATTGAAATCGATATGGATATCGAAATCCAAAGGGATATCAAAATCCATTGGGATATCGAAATCCATAGGTATGTCGAAATCGATATGGATATCGAAATAAATAGGGATATCGAAGTCCATAGGGATATTGAAATCGATATAGATATCGAAATCCATATGGATATCGAAATCCATATGGATATCGAAATCCATAGGAATATCGAATTCGATTTGGATATCGAAATCGATATGGATATTGAAATCCATAGGGATATCGAAATCCATAGGGATATCGAAATCCATAGGGATATCGAAATCGATATGGATATCGAAATCCATAGGGATATCGAAATCCATAGGGATATTGAAATCGATATGGATATCGAAATCGATATGGATATCGAAATCCATATGGATATCGAAATACATGTGGTATCGAAATCCATATGGATATCGAAATACATATAGGGATATCGAAATCGATATGGATATCGAAATCCATATGGATATCGAAATCCATAGGGATATCGAAATGGATATGGATATTGAAATCGATATGGATATCGAAATCCATATGAGTATCGAAATCCATAGGGATATCCAAATCCATATGGATATCGAAATCCATAGGGATATCGAAATCGACATGGATATCGAAATCCATATCGATATCGAAATCCATAGGGATATCGAAGTCGATATGGATATCGAAATACATAGGAATATCGAAATCCATAGGGATATCGAAATCCATAGGGATATCGAAATCGATATGGACATCGAAATCGATATGGATATCGAGATCAATATGAATATCGAAATCCATATGGATATCGAATATCCATTGGGATATCGAAATCGATATGGATATCGAAATCGATATGGATATTGAAATCTTTATGAATACCGAAATTGATATGGATATTGAAATCGATATGGATATCTAAATCGATATGGATATCGAAATCCATAGGGATATCGAAATCCATAGGGATATCGAAATCCATTGGGATATCGAAATCCATAGGGATGTCGAAATCGTTATGGATATCGAAATAAATAGGGATATCGAAGTCTATAGGGATATCGAAGTCGATATAGATATCGAAATCCATATGGATATCGAAATCCATATGGATATCGAAATCCATATGGATATCGAAATCCATAGGAATATCGAATTCGATATGGATATCGAAATCGATATGGATATCGAAATCCATAGGGATATCGAAATCCATAGGGATATCGAAATCCAGAGGGATATCGAAATACATGTGGTATCGAAATCGATATGGATATCGAAATCAATAGGGATATCGAAATACATATAGGGATATCGAGATATGGATTTCGAGAATCCATATGGATATCGAAATCCATAGGGATATCGAAATGGATATGGATATTGAAAATCGATATGGATATCGAAATCCATATGAGTATCGAAATCCTTAGTTATATCCAAATCCATATGGATATCGAAATCCACAGGGATATCGAAATCGATATGGATATCGAAATCGATATGGATATCGAGATCAATATGAATATCGAAATCGATATGGATATCGAAATCGATATGGATATCGAAATCGATATGGATATCGAGATCAATATGAATATCAAAATCCATATGGATATCGAAATCCATATGGGATATCGAAATCGATATGGATATTGAAATCTTCATGAATACCGAAATTGATATGGACATTGAAATCGATGTGGATATCTAAATCGATATGGGTATCGAAATCCATAGGGATATCGAAATCCATAGGGATATCGAAATCCATTGGGATATCGAAATCCATATGGATATCGAAATCCATAGGGATATCGAAATCGATATGGATATCGAAATCCATATCGATATCGATATCCATAGGGATATCGAAATCGATATGGATATCGAAATCACATATGAATATCGAAATCCATATGGATATCGAAATCCATAGGGATATCGAAATCGATATGGATATCGAAATCCATATGGAATATCGATATCCATAGGGATATCGAAATCGATATGGATATCGAAATGGCGAAGGAAATCATATGGATATCGAAATCCATATGGATATCGAAATCGATATGGATATCGAAATCATATCGATATCGATATCGATAGGGATATCGAAATCGATATGGATATCGAAATACATAGGAATATCGAAATCCATAGGGATATCGAAATCGATATGGATATCGAAATCCATATGTATATCGAAATCCATATGGATATCGAAATCCATAGGGATATCGAAATCCATAGGGATATCGAAATCGATATGGATATCGATATCCATAGGGATATCGAAATCGATAGGGATATCGAAATACATAGGGATATCGAAATCCATATAGATATCGAAATCCATAGGGATATCGAAATCGATATGGATATCGAAATCCATATCGATATCGAAATCCATAGGGATATCGAAATCGATATGGATATCGAAATCCATAGGAATATCGAAATCCATATGGATATCGAAATCGATAGTGATATCGAAATCGATATGGATATTGAAATCTATATGAATACCGAAATCGATATGGACATTGAAATCCATATGGATATCTAAATCCATATGGGTATCGAAATCCATAGGGATATCGAAATCCATGGGGATATCGAGAATCCATAGGGATATCGAAATCGATATGGATATCGAAATCGATAGGGATATCGAAATCGATATGGATATCGAAATCCATATCGATATCGATATCCATAGGGATATCGAAATCGATATGGATATCGAAATCGCATAGGAATATCGAAATCCATATGGATATCGAAATCCATAGGGATATCGAAATCGATATGGATATCGAAATCCATATCTATATCGATATCCATAGGGACATCGAAATCGCTATGGATATCGAAATACATAGGAATATCGAAATCCATATGGATATCGAAATCCATAGAGATATCGAAATCGATATGGATATCGAAATCCATATGGATATCGATATCCATATGGATATCGAAATCGATATGGATATCGAAATCTATATGGATATCGAAATCCATAGGGATATCGAAATCCATATAGGATATCGAAATCCATATGGATATCGAAATCCATATGGATATCGAAATCCCTAGGGATATCGAAATCCCCGATATGGCTATCGAGCATATCCATATCGATATAGATATCCATAGGGATATCGAAATCGATATGAATATCGAAATACATAGGAATATCGAAATCCATAGGGATATCGAAATCGATATGGATATCGAAATCCATATGTATATCGAAATCCAAGGGGTATCGATATGGATATTGAAATCCATGGGGAAATCGAAATTCATAGGGATATCGAAATCGATATGGATATCGAAATCGATATGGATATCGAGATCAATATGAATATTGAAATCAATATAAATATCGAAATCCATATGGATATCGAAATCCATAGGGATATCGAAATCGATATGGTATATCGAAATCGATAGTGGATATCGAAATCGATTTGGATATCGAAATCCATATTGATATCGAAATCCATATGGATATCGAAATCGATATGGATATCGAAATACATAGGAATATCGAAATCCATAGGGATATCGAAATCGATATGGATATCGAAATCCATATGGATATCGAAATCGATATGGATATTGAGATCAATATGAATATCAAAATCAATATAAATATCGAAATCCATATGGATATCGAAATCCATATGGATATCGAAATCCATAGGGATATCGAAATCGATATGGATATCGAAATCCATAGGGATATCGAAATCCATAGGGATATCGAAATCCATAGGGATATCGAAATCGATATGGATATCGAAATCCATATGGATATCGAAATACATGAGGTATCGAAATCGATATGGATATCGAAATCTATAGGGATATCGAAATATCCCTTTGGATTTCAATATCCATATCGATTTCGATATCCATATCGATTTCGATATCCATATCGATTTCGATATCCATATCGATTTCGATATCCCTATGGATTTCGATATTCATATCGATTTTGATATCCATATGGATTTCGATATACCATATCGATTTCGATATCCATATGGATTTCGATATTCATATAGATTTCGAAATCCCTATGGATTTCGATGTCCATATCGATTTCGATATCCCTATCGATTTCGATATCGCTTTGGATTTCGATATCCATTTGATTTCGATATCCATATGGATTTCGATATCCATATGGATTTCGATATTCATAGCGATCTCGATATCCATATCGATTTCGATATCCATATCGATTTCGATATCCATATGAATTTCGATATTCCATTGGATTTCGAATATCCATATCGATTTCGATATCTATATGGATTTCGATATCCATATGGACTTCGATATCCACATCGATTTCGATATCCCTATGGATTTCGATATCCATATGTATTTCGATATTCATATTGATTTCGATATCCCTATGGATTTCGATATCGATATGGATTTCGATATCCATATCGATTTCGATATCCATTTCGATTTCGATATCCATATCGATTTTCGATATCCATATCGATTTCTATATCCAAATCGATTTCGATATCCATATCGATTTCGATATCCCTATGGATTTCGATATCCCTATGGATTTCGATATTCCATATCGATTTCGATATCCCTATGGATTTCGATATCCATATAAATATCGGTATCCTTATCGATTTCAATATCCATATCGATTTCGAAATCCATAGGGATACCGAAATCGATATGGATATCGAAATCCATAGGGATATCGAAATCGATATGGATATTGAAATCGTTATGGATATTGAAATTGATATGGATATCGAAATCCATATGGATATCGAAATCCATAGGGATATCGAAATGGATATGGATATTGAAATCGATATGGATATCGAAATCCATATGAGTATCGAAATCCATAGGGATATCCAAATCCATATGGATATCGAAATCCACAGGGATATCGAAATCGATATGGATATCGAAATCCATAGGGATATCGAAATCCACGGGGATATCGATATCGATATGGATATCGAAATCACATATGGAATATCGAAATCCATAGGAGATTATCGAAATAAATAGGGATATCGAAGTCTATAGGGATATCGAAATCGATATAGATATCGAAATCCATATGGATATCGAAATCCATATCGATATCGAAATCCATAGGGATATCAAAGTCGATATGGATATCGAAATACATAGAAATATCGAAATCCATAGGGATATCGAAATCGATATGGATATCGAAATCGATATGGATATCGAAATCGATATGGATATCGAAATCGATATGGATATCGAAATCCATAGGGATATCGAAGTCGATATGGATATCGAAATCCAAGGGGTATCGAAATCGATATGGATATTAAAATCCATGGGGATATCGAAATCGATATGGATATCGAAATCGATATGGATATCGATATACATAGGCATATCGAAATCCATAGGGATATCGAAATCGATATGGATATCGAAATCGATATGGATATCGAAATCGATATGGATATCGAAATCGATATGGATATCGAAATCCATAGGGATATCGAAATCAATATGGATATCGAAATCCATAGGGATATCGAAATCGATATGGATATCGAAATCCATAGGGGTATCGAAATCGATATGGATATCGAAATCCATGTGGATATCGAAATTCATAGGGATATCGAAATCGATATGGATATCGAAATCCAAGGGGTATCGAAATCGATATGGATATTAAAATCCATGGGGTTATCGAAATTCATATGGATATCGATATCGATGTCGATATCGAAATCGATATGGATATCGAAATCGATATGGATATCGAAATCGATATGGATATCGAAATCGATATGGATATCGAAATCCATATGGATATCGAAATCGATATGGATATCGAAATCGATATGGATATCGAAATGGATATGGATATTGAAATCGATATGGATATCGAAATACATAGGAATATCGAAATCCATAGGGATATCGAAATCGATATGGATAACGAAATCCATATGGATATCGAAATCCAAGGGATATCGAAATCGATATGGATATTAAAATCCATGGGGATATCGAAGTTCATAGGGATATCGATATCGATATGGATATCGAAATCGATATGGATATCGAAATCCATGTGGATATCGAAATCCATAGGGATATCGAAATCGATATGGATATCAAAATCCATGGGGATATCGAAATCCATAGGGATATCGAAATCGATGTGGATATCGAAATCGATATGGATATCGAAATCGATATGGATATCGAAATACATATGGATATCGAAATCCATAGGGATATCGAAATCAATGTGGATATCGAAATCGATATGGAATATCGAAATCCATATGGATATCTAAATCGATATGGATATCCAGATCAATATGAATATCGAAATCAATATAAATATCGAAATACATATGGATATCGAAATCCATAGGGATATCGAAATCGATATGGATATCGAAATAAATATGGGATATCGAAGTCTATAGGGATATCAAAATCGATATAGATATCGAAATCCATATGGATATCGAAATCCATATGGATATCGAAATCCATATGGATATCGAAATCCATAGGGATATCGAAATCGATATGGATATCGAAATCCATAGGGATATCGAAATCCATAGGGATATCGAAATCCATATGGATATCGAAATCGATATGGATATCGAAATCGATATGGATATCGAAATCGATATGGAATATCGAAATCGATATGGATATCGAAATCGATATGGATTTCGAAATCCATATGGGGCATCGAAATCGGTATGGATATCGAAATCCATATGGATATCGAAATCGATATGGATATCGAAATCCATTGGGATATCGAAATCGATATGGATATCGAAATCGATATGGATATCGAAATCATAGTGGATATCGAAATCAATATCAATAAATATCGAAATCCATATGGATATCGAAATCCATAGGGATATCGAAATCGATATGGATATCGAAATCCATCGGGATATCGAAATCCATATGGATATCGAAATCCATATGGATATCGAAATACATGAGGCTATATCGAAATCGATATGGATATCGAAATTGACATGGATATTGGGATCACTATGGATATCGAAATCAATATAAATATCGAAATCTATATGGATATCGAAATCCATATGGATATCGAAATCCATAGGGATATCGAAATCGATATGGATATCGAAATCCATAGGGATATCGAAATCAGCCATAGGGATATCGAAATCCATAGGGATATCGAACTCCATAGGGATATCGAAATCCATAGGGATATCGAAATCGATATGGATATCAGAATAAATCAATATCGAGATTCGAAGACTATAGGATATCGAAATCGATATAGATATCGAAATCCATATGAATATCGAAATCCATATGGATATCGAAATTCCTATAATATCGAAAATCGATATGGATATCGAAATCCATAGGGATATCGAAATCCATTTAGGGTATGGATATCGAAATCATATGGATATCGAAATCGATATGGATATCGAAATCGATATGGACATCGAAATCGATATGGATATCGAAATCGATATGGATTTGTATATCACATTTTCATTGTGGTATCCAAATTCATATGGATATCGAAATCCATAGGGAAATCGAAATCGATATGACTATCGATATCGAAATCGATTTGGATATCGACATCGAATTCGATATCCCTCTTAATTTCATGAATTTCAAAATCCATATGGATATCGAAATCCATTGGATTTCGAAATCGATATGGTTTCGAAATCGATATGGTTTCGAAATCCATATCGATTTCGAAGTCCAATTTCGAAATCCATATGGATATCGAAATCCATATGATTTCAAAATCCATACCCATATCGAAATCCATAACGACTTCGAAATCCATATGGATATCGAAATCGATATGGATATTGAATCCATATATCAATTCGATATCGATAGCAAAGGCTCGATATGCATATCAAAATTGATATCCCTATGGAGATTTCGGTGTAGACTATGAATTCGAAATCCATATCAGTATCTAAATCCATATGGATTTCGAAATCCATATGGATATCTAATCGAAATCCATATCGATATCGGAATCGATATGGATATCGAAATCCATATCGACATCGAAATCCACATGAATTTCGAAATCCATATCGATTTCGAAATCCATATCGATATCGAAATCCATAGCATTTTGTAATCCATGTGGATATTCGGTAATCCTATGGATTTCGAAATTTCTATGTATTTCGAAATCCATATGGATATCCAAATACTGGATATCTGATATCGATATGAATTTCGAAATCCATGAGGATATCGATATCTACTAATCATTTCGATATCCCCTATATGTTTTCGATATCCCCTATTTATTTCGGTGTCACATGGACAC
>JAWNOQ010000202.1:0-63676 GCA_035045865.1 Drosophila austrosaltans | reverse complement strand
TTTTTCGTGTGTGTTGCCACTACACTTAATTTGCCAACTGAGTTGGCGAAATTTATTTTAATCCAATCTCGTAAATTAACCTAGGGTTACAACCATTCATTGGATGAGACAAGAGTCAGGTCATGCCTGTTTACATTGCTGATTTTACATGTTATGTTTTGTATGTAGTTATTTAGGTTTAAACAATGATTTTAACCAAAATAGGAATATAAGTAGCTTATTTTGAATATAACAATTTGTGTAAATAGATATTTTATAGTATTATTAATAACAATATTGGAAATAGAATATTAAGGATTTTATGTAAAAGGTAAGTGATATTTAAAATAAAGACTGTTTAGTTATTTCTTTAGCTTCAACAGTATTTGGAGTAGATATTTTTTTTTCAGGATTTTATATAAAAGGTAAGTGATTTGTTTTTACTGTTCGTGTGTGTTGCCACTACACTTAATTTGCCAACTGAGTTGGCGAAATTTATTTTAATCCAATCTCGTAAATTAACCTAGGGTTACAACCATTCATTGGATGAGACAAGAGTCAGGTCATGCCTGTTTACATTGTTGATTTTACATGTTATGTTTTGTATATAGATATTTAAGTTTAAACAATAATTTTAACCAAAATAGGAATATAAGTAGCTTATTTTGAATATAACAATTTGTGTAAATAGATATTTTAAAGTATTATTAATAACAATATTGGAAATAGAATATTAAGGATTTTATGTAAAAGGTAAGTGGTATTTAAAATAAAGACTGTTTAGTTATTTCTTTAGCTTTAACAGTATTTGGAGTAGATATTTTTTTTCAGGATTTTATATAAAAGGTAAGTGATTTGTACTAACAAAATGTTTTGTATTAGATTAAGTTTAACAATATTTGAAGTAGATTTTATCGAGATTTTATATAAAAGGTAAGTAATTTTTAACTGGCAAGTTGTATTGAGGTAGCAATTGATTTTAAACAATATTAATTGTAGTTTGATAAAGTTTTATATAAAAGGTAAGTGAAATTAAATGACAAAATGAATTGTAAAGGAATTAATTAAAAAAAACAGGTAGGTATTAATTGTATGGCTAATTATTTCCATGTTGTAGTTAACTGTTTAAATAATTTAAACTTAATAAATTTTGCAGGGAGCAGGTAAGTACAACATTTATTCTGGCCTGCAGTAGGATGTACAGATTGGCTTGACCTTTGCAGGAGCAATAATGGAGTGAGCCCACAGGATATAGGTAAGAGCAGGTAAGTAGCAGCTTCTTTCTTTTTTTTTTTTTTTTTTTTTTTGGGTTAGATTGTAGTCGTATTTGTCGCTGAATCAGGTTTTGGCGATTTCCAAAAGGAGTGAGCCTTTTGATCAGCAGGAAATAGATGTAGAAGTCTCAGGTGTTTAAAGTAAGCCTTCACTTTAAATATGAAACTGTTTCAGCTGGTGCTTTCTGCTTCCAGGTGACATCCAACACACTTTAGATATAGGTGCTGAAGAAGTTGTGATGTTTGACCATTAGGTAGAAGGCGATGGATTAGCAGGAGATCAGAAATTGCAGGGGATGACAGCGTCTCTCTGGTTCCTGCTATTTGTAGTAGTAGCTGGTGTTTTTTTTTTCTTTTTTTCTTTCTTCTTTTCCTTTGTTGAATTTCCAGTGGCAAGACTCGTTGAAAACTGTAGTAAAAAAAAAAAAAAAAAAAAAAAAAGCATACAGCAGCAATTTAGTGATTTAGTGACCACTTTTTGATTAGATGTTTTGTAGTAGCTGTTGGTGTGGTTTTAAATTTCCAGTAGCAGGATACATTGGTCGGCTGAGGTATGTAACAGCATTGGCCAAGAGGTGAGTAGCTCGATATAAAGTGGACAACTGGCAGGCTTCCACTTTAGTGTGTAGATGCTGGAGCAGCCTGGGTTTTTTCCAGAGCAGGTATGTAGTTACTGGTGAGTAGCAGGATAACTCCTATTTTAACCATTAGCTTGCAGGTAAGTAGTTGCAGGTGTACATTTATGAATTTAGCTGGGCAGTTTATGCTGGTGTGGTTTAGTTTCCAGTAGCAAGATTCGTTGGTCAGCTGTTTAGTGGCCACTTTTCTAGTAGAGGCTGGAGCAAACGACAGATATCCAAGAATTGTGTATTGTTGGCCCAGCAGGGATTTTAAAGGTGCAGGTAATTAACAGCAACTTGTTAACTCAAAGTAAAGTGGACAACAGGCAGGCGTCCACTTTTGTGTGTAGATGCTGGAGCTGTCTGGGATGTTCCAGTGAAGGTAAGTAATTACTGGTGAGTAGCAGGTTGACTCCTATATTTTCAATGACATGCAGGTAAGTAATTGCAGGTGTCATTTTATGAATTTAGCTGTGTAGTAGTTGCTGGTGAGGATGTTAATTTCCGACAGCAAGTTACGTTGGTCAAATTAAGGTAAGTAGACCACTATTCAATGGTCACCAGTTTGGTGACCACTTTTGTAGTAGATGCTGGAGCAGTTATGACAAATATCCTTTGGATTTAAATAGTTGGTCCAGCAAGGAGTTTATAGATGCAGGTGGTTATCAGCAAATTATTATGCCTCGTTTTTGGCCACCTGATGCTGAAACATTTTTAGATCCTTCCAGCATAGGAAAGACGTAAATCCAGTAGAAATATAGGTAAGTAGCAGCTGTGAATAGCTATTGCTATAACGCAGGAGCGAGCAGCGTTAGCCAGGAGGTAGGTAGCTCAATATAAAGTGGGCAACAGGCTGGCGTCCACTTTTGTGTGTAGGAACAGGAGCTGCCTGGGTTTTTCCAGCGAAGGTAAGTAGTAACTGGTGAGTAGCAGGATGGCTCCTATGTTTTTTTATCCACTAATATGCAGGTAAGTAGTTGCAGGTGTCCCTATTATGAATTTAGTTGTGGCATGGAGTCCTTCTATGCATGAATTCTCAGAGACAGCAGTGAGGAGGACCAGATGCAGTGGGTGAACGCTGCTGGTATTTATAGAAATAAAGTATTAGTATATATTTTTTTACATGGAGAAAGTAGCCATTATATTTATGAATTAGGATGCATGCAGCGTGTAGTTTAGTTAATTAAATTATGTGTGCATGATGAGGGTGAATTTTGTGTGTAATAGATTTATTTATCCATTGGTTTTGTGAATAGCAGCAATCCATTGGTGATTTGATGATTTAGTTGTTTATGTAGTTAATTTAAATGCTTGTTTGAATTATAGTAGTTATGATGGTTACCATTGGTGGATAGTTGTTTAGATTATGCATGTGTATTTATATTGAAAGTAGTTATAGTTAACAGAGGGATTGTCTCTGACATTAAATAGAAGATATTGTTATATCCTTATCTTGTAGGTCTCTATTACGAGGGTTTTAATGCTTTGAGTGCAGTTTTAATTAGTTTTAAATATAGAATTATGGTTTATAAGTAATTAATTTTGTCGTTTATGTTGTTAAAAAACTCGAGATTGATGCCAATTGTATTGGTATCATTTAGGGTTGTATTTGAGTATTTATCGTTGACAACAAATACTGGGAAGATTTAAGTGTTGTATAATTTTATCCTTTTCAACAGCCGTGAATTTGAATTTTTTGAAATTCCTTAGTTTAATATTTGTTGCATGCGTAATGTAGAATAGTTGTAGTTTAGTGTGATTTAATATGTGTGATAGAGTTAGGAGCCATTTCAGTGATTTGTGTTTAGATTAATAGAGCAATTTGGATGGACTGGCTTACCGACAATGAAAGCGTCAGTGAGTAGGGCAATAATTGCTTCCAACTTACTGCTAAGAGATAGCAGCAGATTACTCCCATCAGCCTGGCATAGCCGTGAAGGACGCAATCCATGCTCACGGTATGCATCGATGCATTTGGCTTCAGTCTCCACACTGTTTTCGTGAGGCGTAGCAGAACCAACTTCAGAAGGTGAGTATCTTTTTTTGGCCTTTTTGGCATCCAAATGTTTGTAGGGTTTTAAGTCCTTTTTGTTTCCTTTCCAGGATTTGTCAGCTAGCCTGGTAGGAGCCCGTCCAGAGCGAAGTGAAATCCTCGGGTCTCTAGGCAGAGTAAGATAAGGGCGGATCCCTTTAGGCGAGGGTTTCGCACCTCTATTAGAGTCAACGGCGTCAAAATGAGTTTGATGAAGTTGAGTCCCAGGAGACGGAACCATAGCAGACTGCAAGGTCACCTTTAGATGGTCCATATGGCGCTGGATAGCAACATTTTGGGGAGGAAATCTAGGATTAGATATTACATCATTAGAATTAATAATATTAGAATTATTCGTGCTACGTGCAATATTTTTGTGATTAGAATGCATTTGATTTGATTTGTGATTGATGTTAATGGCTTTGTTTGTGTGTTTTTGATGAACAGTATGGCGTGAGTCAGAGATGATATTTTTTCTAGGATTACCCAAGAGTTTAGAGAGAGCCGCCTTGTAGGTTGGACAACCTTTGTATATGGCCGTATGTGGACCTCCACAGTTGATGCAACTTGGATTTTCAATCCATTTTTCGGGACATTTCCCATCAGCGTGATTGACACCGCATTTGATACAAATTTGCTTGGCAGAACAAAAATTTTTGGTGTGCCAAAACTTTAAGCATTTAGAGCATTGAGGCGGCTCAGATCTCCTCCGCTGCCGTTCAATTTTAACATGTTGACCAACAATTGAATTAATGAGCAGGGATTTGTCGTTGAAGCCATCAGCTCTCGGTTCCAGTTCAACTTCAAATAGGTTCATTGGTTTTCTGTCCCTCCTGTTTTGCATAACAGAGAGATATCGGACAGAGAATCCAAGTTTAGTTAGTTCAGCTCGAATTAGATCATTTGGAGTAGAGTGATGAAGGTATTTAAGGACGATCCTAAAGCCTCTATCACACTTTGGTTGGTAAGTATGAATGTTAACTTCCTCAGTTTTAAGTATGCCAGAAACTATGCCATGAGTGTCCAGGTTTTTACAGTAGATTTTGATGATTCCACCAGCTTGACTTTTTGATACAAAGTTATTCAGGCCAACAGCTGAGGAGATCTTTTCTAAAAGAGGTAAGATAGAAGTAACATTTTTAATAATTATTGGTGGAACCTTATCAGCCTTGATAGGTTTTTGAATAGAGACATGGGGCCACGGTAAATCATCTCGTAGATTAAACTCGCCCAGGTTTGGCTGCTTATTCGGAGTAGAAAGAGCAGCAGTATGAGGTAAGTTGCCGGTAGTGAAATTTTTAGATCCTTGCCGTATATTTGGATTTGTGGAGCTAGTGACAGCTTTGGCCTTGTCCACTTTGTCAGGCAAGTTTTTTGGTAGATTGATTTGATTGATATTTGGTTTTATTGTGGTTGGGTGTAAATATGCAGAAGTAACAGGCGTATTATTGGTAGAGGGTGGTTTGTTTAAGATTTGGTTTATTTTATTAACTTGGTTATTGCTTGTTGTGTTTAGATTTTTATTGCCGTTTGGCGTTGGTAGGGAGTTATTGTCGCATGGATAATTGCTATGAATTAAGTCCATTGGGACTAGTTCTTTAGAGAGATTGTTCTGAACATTGTTGTTGTCGAACAGGTTTCTCTTAGTTTTAGATTTAGGTTGCATGAGTTTTTTAATATCTTTACTGTTGCAGATTTTAACTATAGGATTAAGAGTAGTTAGGTCTTTATTTGTAATGGATTTAATTACGCAGTTTTTAGTATTTTTTCCAACCAATGGTGAACTAGTTTTTTTTATTTTTGTTGAGTTATTTTTGTTACTTTTGGTTAGGGATGTATTTAGCTTGTTTGTTGGCCTTTTATTAGGCGTATTTAGCAGCTTATGATTGGCGGAAGGATTGGCCGATGCACTTGGCTCCATTAGTGGGGCTTTTGGAGTAGAAGAAATCCTTGACAGCTTGTACCTTTTGAATGGCGAGGTGGGGTGGGGGCTGACATTGCATACCCGAATAACTTCCTTCTGCCAGTCAAGGATGTTAGGAACTTGCGTTTTGTCAAGTTGGTTTGCATCCTCATCTGAACCTCTCGAGCTAGGAGAGACTACAGCGGCCAAAATAATACCACTAGGGTCAAGGTGAGAGGAGGATGAATCCATATCACTGATATTAATAATATCATCCATGTTGGGCGAAATTCTGGCATTCAGCGGACTGTAGGTGGACGTCGTAGGCATCATGCTGTAGGAACTGCCGGTGTTGTTGCTGTCTTCCTCGCGCTCACTGAGTGAGATGGCGCGTTTTCTGCTGCTTGTCGTCAAGGAGGGGACGTCTTCAGCTTTAGATATGGCGTCAGGTTTTAGCATGGCGTCGGATATAGACATGGCGTCTGGTATCAGCGTGGCGTCTTTATTTAATTGAGCCATGGCTGCACAAAGATTCTGCACAAGAACTATGTGAGATTTAATTTAGTATTACAGTTTGTCAAATTAATAGCTTGATTAATTAACACGATGGCAAAACTAAGACTTTAGGTTTTAGATTGATGGTTTTAATGGGTTTTAGTTAGTTATAGGTTATATAACCTCAATTTTAATCCAGTGATATGGCATGTAATTAGTTAGAAACAATTTTTGATAATAATATTAACTCAGAATATTAGATTTGTGGCACTTATAGTTGGGTTTTGTTGTAGATTGCAGGTATTAAGTAGCCAGCTTTGATTTAGTTATAATTATAATGAGTTTAGTAACCTCAATATGTAGCACATGTGCAGATTTTGTCTTAGCAAGAACATATAAAACAATATAGGGACGAAAGACACGATTTAATTAAATTAAAATGTTTCTGCATAGCGATGTAGCGCGCGCGTCGTTATTTATGAAACAAGTTTTACAATATAAAACAATACATAATTAATTGGCTTTTTTTTTTTTACTTTACTTTTACTTTTTTTACTTTTTTTTACTGTTTTTACTTTTACTTTTTTTTTTTTACTGTTTTACTTTTTACTTTTTTACTTTTTTTTTTTCGTGTGTGTTGCCACTACACTTAATTTGCCAACTGAGTTGGCGAAATTTATTTTAATCCAATCTCGTAAATTAACCTAGGGTTACAACCATTCATTGGATGAGACAAGAGTCAGGTCATGCCTGTTTACATTGTTGATTTTACTGTTAGTTTGTTGTGATTTGGTTTACAGATTAACCAAAGGAAGTGCTTTGAAATAACAATTGTGTAAAGAAAAGTATTATAAAACAAATGGAAAAGAATATAAGGATTTATGTAAAAGGTAAGGATATTAAAATAAAGACTGTTTAGTTATTCTTAGCTCAACAGTATTTGGAGTAGATATTTTTTTTCAGGATTTTATATAAAAGGTAAGGATTTGTACTAACAAAATGTTTTGTATTAGATTAAGTTTAACAATATTTGAAGTAGATTTTATCGAGATTTTATATAAAAGGTAAGTAATTTTAACTGGCAAGTTGTATTGAGGTAGCAATGATTTAAACAATATTAATTGTAGTTTGATAAAGTTTATATAAAAGGTAAGTGAAATTAAATGAAAAATGAATTGTAAAGGAATTAATAAAAAAACAGGTAGGTATTAATTGTATGGCTAATTATTTCCATGTTGTAGTTAACTGTTTAAAAATTTAAACTTAAAAATTTTGCAGGGAGCAGGTAAGACAACATTTATTCTGGCCTGCAGTAGGATGTACAGATTGGCTTGACCTTTGCAGGAAAATAATGGAGTGAGCCCACAGGATATAGGTAAGAGCAGGTAAGTAGCAGCTTCTTTCTTTTTTTTTTTTTTTTTTTTGGATTAGATTGTAGTCGTATTTGTCGCTGAATCAGGTTTTGGCGATTTCCAAAAGGAGGAGCCTTTTGATCAGCAGGAAATAGATGTAGAAGTCTCAGGTGTTTAAAGTAAGCCTTCACTTTAAATATGAAACGTTTCAGCTGGTGCTTTCTGCTCCTGGTGACATCCAACACACTTTAGATATAGGTGCTGAAGAAGTTGTGATGTTTGACCATTAGGTAGAAGGCGATGGATTAGCAGGAGATCAGAAATTGCAGGGGATGACAGCGTCTCTCTGATTCCTGCTATTTGTAGTAGTAGCTGGTGTTTTTTTCTTTTTTCTTTCTTCTTTTCCTTTGTTGAATTTCCAGTGGCAAGATCGTTGAAAACTGTAGTAAAAAAAAAAAAGCAACAGCAGCAATTTAGTGATTTAGTGACCACTTTTTGATTAGATGTTTTGTAGTAGCTGTTGGTGTGGTTTTAAATTTCCAGTAGCAGGATACATTGGTCGGCTGAGGTATGTAACAGCATTGGCCAAGAGGTGAGTAGCTCGATATAAAGTGGACAACTGGCAGGCTTCCACTTTAGTGTGAGATGCTGGAGCAGCCTGGGTTTTTCCAGAGCAGGTATGAGTTACTGGTGAGTAGCAGGATAACTCCTATTTTAACCATTAGCTTGCAGGTAAGTAGTTGCAGGTGTACATTTATGAATTTAGCTGGGCAGTTTCTGCTGGTGTGGTTTAGTTTCCAGTAGCAAGATTCGTTGGTCAGCTGTTTAGTGGCCACTTTTCTAGTAGAGGCTGGAGCAAACGACAGATATCCAAGAATTGTGTATTGTTGGCCCAGCAGGGATTTTAAAGGTGCAGGTAATTATCAGCAACTTGTTAACTCAAAGTAAAGTGGACAACAGGCAGGCGTCCACTTTTGTGTGTAGATGCTGGAGCTGTCTGGGATGTTCCAGTGAAGGTAAGTAATTACTGGTGAGTAGCAGGTTGACTCCTATATTTTCAATGACATGCAGGTAAGTAATTGCAGGTGTCATTTTATGAATTTAGCTGTGTAGTAGTTGCTGGTGAGGATGTTAATTTCCGACAGCAAGTTACGTTGGTCAAATTAAGGTAAGTAGACCACTATTCAATGGTCACCAGTTTTTTACTGTTCGTGTGTGTTGCCACTACACTTAATTTGCCAACTGAGTTGGCGAAATTTATTTTAATCCAATCTCGTAAATTAACCTAGGGTTACAACCATTCATTGGATGAGACAAGAGTCAGGTCATGCCTGTTTACATTGTTGATTTTACATGTTATGTTTTGTATGTAGATATTTAAGTTTAAACAATAATTTTAACCAAAATAGGAATATAAGTAGCTTATTTTGAATATAACAATTTGTGTAAATAGATATTTTATAGTATTATTAATAACAATATTGGAAATAGAATATTAAGGATTTTATGTAAAAGGTAAGTGGTATTTAAAATAAAGACTGTTTAGTTATTTCTTTAGCTTTAACAGTATTTGGAGTAGATATTTTTTTTTTCAGGATTTTATATAAAAGGTAAGTGATTTGTACTAACAAAATGTTTTGTATTAGATTAAGTTTAACAATATTTGAAGTAGATTTTATCGAGATTTTATATAAAAGGTAAGTAATTTTTAACTGGCAAGTTGTATTGAGGTAGCAATTGATTTTAAACAATATTAATTGTAGTTTGATAAAGTTTTATATAAAAGGTAAGTGAAATTAAATGACAAAATGAATTGTAAAGGAATTAATTAAAAAAAACAGGTAGGTATTAATTGTATGGCTAATTATTTCCATGTTGTAGTTAACTGTTTAAATAATTTAAACTTAATAAATTTTGCAGGGAGCAGGTAAGTACAACATTTATTCTGGCCTGCAGTAGGATGTACAGATTGGCTTGACCTTTGCAGGAGCAATAATGGAGTGAGCCCACAGGATATAGGTAAGAGCAGGTAAGTAGCAGCTTCTTTCTTTTTTTTTTT
Organism: Drosophila austrosaltans; assembly: GCA_035045865.1. NCBI lineage: Eukaryota > Metazoa > Arthropoda > Insecta > Diptera > Drosophilidae > Drosophila > Drosophila austrosaltans. The sequence continues at coordinate 53,962 of JAWNOQ010000202.1, read as the reverse complement.
TTTTTTTTTTTGGGTTAGATTGTAGTCGTATTTGTCGCTGAATCAGGTTTTGGCGATTTCCAAAAGGAGTGAGCCTTTTGATCAGCAGGAAATAGATGTAGAAGTCTCAGGTGTTAAAAGTAAGCCTTCACTTTAAATATGAAACTGTTTCAGCTGGTGCTTTCTGCTTCCTGGTGACATCCAACACACTTTAGATATAGGTGCTGAAGAAGTTGTGATGTTTGACCATTAGGTAGAAGGCGATGGATTAGCAGGAGATCAGAAATTGCAGGGGATGACAGCGTCTCTCTGGTTCCTGCTATTTGTAGTAGTAGCTGGTGTTTTTTTTTTCTTTTTTTCTTTCTTCTTTTCCTTTGTTGAATTTCCAGTGGCAAGACTCGTTGAAAACTGTAGTAAAAAAAAAAAAAAAAAAAAAAAGCATACAGCAGCAATTTAGTGATTTAGTGACCACTTTTTGATTAGATGTTTTGTAGTAGCTGTTGGTGTGGTTTTAAATTTCCAGTAGCAGGATACATTGGTCGGCTGAGGTATGTAACAGCATTGGCCAAGAGGTGAGTAGCTCGATATAAAGTGGACAACTGGCAGGCTTCCACTTTAGTGTGTAGATGCTGGAGCAGCCTGGGTTTTTTCCAGAGCAGGTATGTAGTTACTGGTGAGTAGCAGGATAACTCCTATTTTAACCATTAGCTTGCAGGTAAGTAGTTGCAGGTGTACATTTATGAATTTAGCTGGGCAGTTTATGCTGGTGTGGTTTAGTTTCCAGTAGCAAGATTCGTTGGTCAGCTGTTTAGTGGCCACTTTTCTAGTAGAGGCTGGAGCAAACGACAGATATCCAAGAATTGTGTATTGTTGGCCCAGCAGGGATTTTAAAGGTGCAGGTAATTAACAGCAACTTGTTAACTCAAAGTAAAGTGGACAACAGGCAGGCGTCCACTTTTGTGTGTAGATGCTGGAGCTGTCTGGGATGTTCCAGTGAAGGTAAGTAATTACTGGTGAGTAGCAGGTTGACTCCTATATTTTCAATGACATGCAGGTAAGTAATTGCAGGTGTCATTTTATGAATTTAGCTGTGTAGTAGTTGCTGGTGAGGATGTTAATTTCCGACAGCAAGTTACGTTGGTCAAATTAAGGTAAGTAGACCACTATTCAATGGTCACCAGTTTGGTGACCACTTTTGTAGTAGATGCTGGAGCAGTTATGACAAATATCCTTTGGATTTAAATAGTTGGTCCAGCAAGGAGTTTATAGATGCAGGTGGTTATCAGCAAATTATTATGCCTCGTTTTTGGCCACCTGATGCTGAAACATTTTTAGATCCTTCCAGCATAGGAAAGACGTAAATCCAGTAGAAATATAGGTAAGTAGCAGCTGTGAATAGCTATTGCTATAACGCAGGAGCGAGCAGCGTTAGCCAGGAGGTAGGTAGCTCAATATAAAGTGGGCAACAGGCTGGCGTCCACTTTTGTGTGTAGGAACAGGAGCTGCCTGGGTTTTTCCAGCGAAGGTAAGTAGTAACTGGTGAGTAGCAGGATGGCTCCTATGTTTTTTTATCCACTAATATGCAGGTAAGTAGTTGCAGGTGTCCCTATTATGAATTTAGTTGTGGCATGGAGTCCTTCTATGCATGAATTCTCAGAGACAGCAGTGAGGAGGACCAGATGCAGTGGGTGAACGCTGCTGGTATTTATAGAAATAAAGTATTAGTATATATTTTTTTACATGGAGAAAGTAGCCATTATATTTATGAATTAGGATGCATGCAGCGTGTAGTTTAGTTAATTAAATTATGTGTGCATGATGAGGGTGAATTTTGTGTGTAATAGATTTATTTATCCATTGGTTTTGTGAATAGCAGCAATCCATTGGTGATTTGATGATTTAGTTGTTCATGTAGTTAATTTAAATGCTTGTTTGAATTATAGTAGTTATGATGGTTACCATTGGTGGATAGTTGTTTAGATTATGCATGTGTATTTATATTGAAAGTAGTTATAGTTAACAGAGGGATTGTCTCTGACATTAAATAGAAGATATTGTTATATCCTTATCTTGTAGGTCTCTATTACGAGGGTTTTAATGCTTTGAGTGCAGTTTTAATTAGTTTTAAATATAGAATTATGGTTTATAAGTAATTAATTTTGTCGTTTATGTTGTTGGAAAACTCGAGATTGATGCCAATTGTATTGGTATCATTTAGGGTTGTATTTGAGTATTTATCGTTGACAACAAATACTGGGAAGATTTAAGTGTTGTATAATTTTATCCTTTTCAACAGCCGTGAATTTGAATTTTTTGAAATTCCTTAGTTTAATATTTGTTGCATGCGTAATGTAGAATAGTTGTAGTTTAGTGTGATTTAATATGTGTGATAGAGTTAGGAGCCATTTCAGTGATTTGTGTTTAGATTAATAGAGCAATTTGGATGGACTGGCTTACCGACAATGAAAGCGTCAGTGAGTAGGGCAATAATTGCTTCCAACTTACTGCTAAGAGATAGCAGCAGATTACTCCCATCAGCCTGGCATAGCCGTGAAGGACGCAATCCATGCTCACGGTATGCATCGATGCATTTGGCTTCAGTCTCCACACTGTTTTCGTGAGGCGTAGCAGAACCAACTTCAGAAGGTGAGTATCTTTTTTTGGCCTTTTTGGCATCCAAATGTTTGTAGGGTTTTAAGTCCTTTTTGTTTCCTTTCCAGGATTTGTCAGCTAGCCTGGTAGGAGCCCGTCCAGAGCGAAGTGAAATCCTCGGGTCTCTAGGCAGAGTAAGATAAGGGCGGATCCCTTTAGGCGAGGGTTTCGCACCTCTATTAGAGTCAACGGCGTCAAAATGAGTTTGATGAAGTTGAGTCCCAGGAGACGGAACCATAGCAGACTGCAAGGTCACCTTTAGATGGTCCATATGGCGCTGGATAGCAACATTTTGGGGAGGAAATCTAGGATTAGATATTACATCATTAGAATTAATAATATTAGAATTATTCGTGCTATGTGCAATATTTTTGTGATTAGAATGCATTTGATTTGATTTGTGATTGATGTTAATGGCTTTGTTTGTGTGTTTTTGATGAACAGTATGGCGTGAGTCAGAGATGATATTTTTTCTAGGATTACCCAAGAGTTTAGAGAGAGCCGCCTTGTAGGTTGGACAACCTTTGTATATGGCCGTATGTGGACCTCCACAGTTGATGCAACTTGGATTTTCAATCCATTTTTCGGGACATTTCCCATCAGCGTGATTGACACCGCATTTGATACAAATTTGCTTGGCAGAACAAAAATTTTTGGTGTGCCAAAACTTTAAGCATTTAGAGCATTGAGGCGGCTCAGATCTCCTCCGCTGCCGTTCAATTTCAACATGTTGACCAACAATTGAATTAATGAGCAGGGATTTGTCGTTGAAGCCATCAGCTCTCGGTTCCAGTTCAACTTCAAATAGGTTCATTGGTTTTCTGTCCCTCCTGTTTTGCATAACAGAGAGATATCGGACAGAGAATCCAAGTTTAGTTAGTTCAGCTCGAATTAGATCATTTGGAGTAGAGTGATGAAGGTATTTAAGGACGATCCTAAAGCCTCTATCACACTTTGGTTGGTAAGTATGAATGTTAACTTCCTCAGTTTTAAGTATGCCAGAAACTATGCCATGAGTGTCCAGGTTTTTACAGTAGATTTTGATGATTCCACCAGCTTGACTTTTTGATACAAAGTTATTCAGGCCAACAGCTGAGGAGATCTTTTCTAAAAGAGGTAAGATAGAAGTAACATTTTTAATAATTATTGGTGGAACCTTATCAGCCTTGATAGGTTTTTGAATAGAGACATGGGACCACGGTAAATCATCTCGTAGATTAAACTCGCCCAGGTTTGGCTGCTTATTCGGAGTAGAAAGAGCAGCAGTATGAGGTAAGTTGCCGGTAGTGAAATTTTTAGATCCTTGCCGTATATTTGGATTTGTGGAGCTAGTGACAGCTTTGGCCTTGTCCACTTTGTCAGGCAAGTTTTTTGGTAGATTGATTTGATTGATATTTGGTTTTATTGTGGTTGGGTGTAAATATGCAGAAGTAACAGGCGTATTATTGGTAGAGGGTGGTTTGTTTAGGATTTGGTTTATTTTATTAACTTGGTTATTGCTTGTTGTGTTTAGATTTTTATTGCCGTTTGGCGTTGGTAGGGAGTTATTGTCGCATGGATAATTGCTATGAATTAAGTCCATTGGGACTAGTTCTTTAGAGAGATTGTTCTGAACATTGTTGTTGTCGAACAGGTTTCTCTTAGTTTTAGATTTAGGTTGCATGAGTTTTTTAATATCTTTACTGTTGCAGATTTTAACTATAGGATTAAGAGTAGTTAGGTCTTTATTTGTAATGGATTTAATTACGCAGTTTTTAGTATTTTTTCCAACCAATGGTGAACTAGTTTTTTTTATTTTTGTTGAGTTATTTTTGTTACTTTTGGTTAGAGATGTATTTAGCTTGTTTGTTGGCCTTTTATTAGGCGTATTTAGCAGCTTATGATTGGCGGAAGGATTGGCCGATGCACTTGGCTCCATTAGTGGGGCTTTTGGAGTAGAAGAAATCCTTGACAGCTTGTACCTTTTGAATGGCGAGGTGGGGTGGGGGCTGACATTGCATACCCGAATAACTTCCTTCTGCCAGTCAAGGATGTTAGGAACTTGCGTTTTGTCAAGTTGGTTTGCATCCTCATCTGAACCTCTCGAGCTAGGAGAGACTACAGCGGCCAAAATAATACCACTAGGGTCAAGGTGAGAGGAGGATGAATCCATATCACTGATATTAATAATATCATCCATGTTGGGCGAAATTCTGGCATTCAGCGGACTGTAGGTGGACGTCGTAGGCATCATGCTGTAGGAACTGCCGGTGTTGTTGCTGTCTTCCTCGCGCTCACTGAGTGAGATGGCGCGTTTTCTGCTGCTTGTCGTCAAGGAGGGGACGTCTTCAGCTTTAGATATGGCGTCAGGTTTTAGCATGGCGTCGGATATAGACATGGCGTCTGGTATCAGCGTGGCGTCTTTATTTAATTGAGCCATGGCTGCACAAAGATTCTGCACAAGAACTATGTGAGATTTAATTTAGTATTACAGTTTGTCAAATTAATAGCTTGATTAATTAACACGATGGCAAAACTAAGACTTTAGGTTTTAGATTGATGGTTTTAATGGGTTTTAGTTAGTTATAGGTTATATAACCTCAATTTTAATCCAGTGATATGGCATGTAATTAGTTAGAAACAATTTTTGATAATAATATTAACTCAGAATATTAGATTTGTGGCACTTATAGTTGGGTTTTGTTGTAGATTGCAGGTATTAAGTAGCCAGCTTTGATTTAGTTATAATTATAATGAGTTTAGTAACCTCAATATGTAGCACATGTGCAGATTTTGTCTTAGCAAGAACATATAAAACAATATAGGGACGAAAGACACGATTTAATTAAATTAAAATGTTTCTGCATAGCGATGTAGCGCGCGCGTCGTTATTTATGAAACAAGTTTTACAATATAAAACAATACATAATTAATTGGCTTTTTTTTATTTTTTTTACTTTTTACTTTTTTATTACTTTTACTTTTTACTGTTCGTGTTTCCTCCTTTTTGCCCTGAGTTGGGAATTTATTTTAATCTCTCGTCCTGGGTTAACATAGATGAGAAGAGTTTTACTGTTCGTGAGTGTTGCCACTACACTTAATTGCCAACTGAGTTGGCGAAATTTATTAACCAAACGTATATTAACCTAGGGTTACAACCATTCATTGGATGAGACAAGAGTCAGTCACCTGTAACATTGTTGATTTACATATTAAGTTTTGAAGTAGATATTAAGTTTAAACAAGATTTTAACCAAAAAAGGAAAAAGAGTTTAAATGTTTTTCAGAAGAGAAGAGGAAAGGTAAGAGACTACAGGAAGCTTAGAAAAGGAGAATACAGATTAAAAGGAAGTAATTAGACTAAGAAGAAAAAGAAGAAGTTGGGAAGAAGTGATAAAAGAAAAGAAGAAGAAGGAAAGTGGGAGTGGGATAAAAAGAGTTGATGGATGGGGGTACTGCAGCACGTTCAAGGCTTGCCAGAAAAAAAAGTCTCAGAAAGAAACCTCACTTACTGGGACTGACCTAAGCGTTCCTGAAAAGGCCAGTGGTTACCAGCAGAAGAGATGGTGGAATGTTAAGCTTCTTGGGTGCCTCTACACCTTTTGGAAAGTTACTGACGAAGTAGGAGAACCAAGGTAAAGGTCGTTGTGTTACAGAATCAAAAAAAACAACGTGTAGTAAAAAGCGTCTAAGAAACTCTTTTTTTGTAGTCAAGTGTATTAACCAAGGTAATTGTGGCATTATCTGACATGTAACTTCCGTTATAGAAAACCTTGCCACAGAGGTAATGTATTAATCCTTAACTAAGATGGTGATCACCTTTCTTTCCTAAGAGGCTAAGATGGTAATGGTCCAGCAGGAAGTAGGTTAACGTGAGAAACGTGCAGCTTCTAGGTGCCTCGCCACTTTGGATGTCTGAGGAGTGCGGAACCTTAGACAAGTTCCCAAGGAATACGGTAAGTAGGTGAAAAACCAATCCCAGCCCGATTAGTATCACACCCATATAATACCATGACCGGGGAACAAGGAATGAATGAAAGGACTCAAGACGGTGAACGAAGTTGAACCGTTGGTAACCGGGTGCAAAAAAAGAGCACGGGAACGGTGAAAGGAGTTGAGCAGTGGCGTATGCTGGACCTAAAATGCCGCTGTGAGAACGAGTAAGTTAAAAATAGTAAAGAAAATGGATTTTCCTCATAATTAACTTTGTTACCGACTGCTCTCCGTAACCACATGCAGTAGACTCCCCCTGGTGCAACGGTGGCGGATAGGCTGGAATAGGTACTCTTGTCCTCCATTATGGAAGCTCTGGATTCGATACCATGGCGAAAGCGATAGGAAAAATGATTCATCCTGTTCCTTCACCGGTTTGCCCCGTTTTTTTACTAGCTCCTGGCGCTGTTCAGTTACTGAGTATCATGTCCATTTGCTCCAGTAGACATCTTAATTAAAGTTGGCATTGTTTGTTTGCGCTGCTTTGTTGTTAGGGGTGCGAGGAGGACCACCTAACTGAATCCTAGCGGACCATAAACGTTTAACTGTTGGAAACCTTGGTCGATTTAAGGCTAAGGGACAATGGGTCCAAAGTATTTTTTTGGCTTCCTTGTTAGGGTGGCCCACAAGCGATAAAGCAAAACGGTTTGAAGCTTTGAATAGATGTCCTCAAGGGTGAGTTAAAAACGAAACTGACATTGTTTCGACCTTCCAGCCTTAGTATATTTCGAGAATCTTGTTCTGAGAGCCATCTGTTAAATTGGGTATACTGGCAAGAGCCCCCCATACTACAGATGCATATACCAGATGGCACCATAAGTTGTTGAAAAGACTTTATGGAGGATCCAGTTTGCTGTCACCAACTAGCCATTTAAGATTGTCCAGTGGCTTGGGCTCGGACAATGGGTGATCTGGCTCATAGTAAGTCGCGTCCAATAAACTCCAAGGTATTATACCAGGTGAGTTTTTGACTTAACATTCTCAATTAAAAGTTGTTGGAGTGCAGGGGTCATATTCTGTTGGTGAATAAAACATGAGCAGTTTTGTTGGATTGAGTTTAAAACACCATTTTTTTGACCAGGTAGAAAAATCCAAGGTACTGTCCCTCTGTTCTGCAATCCCAGGTATTTTGTCTGTTGAGATTAAAATTGTGTCATCACAAAGGTAGAGAGGAGTAGATTCCTTGTTGAAAGTTGTCACTATCAAGACCAGTAGCTGATCTGATGAGAGTAGGTATAGGCATATCTGAGGAGTAGATAGAGTAAAGAAGGGGACCTAGGACACTGCCCTGTGTACACCAGCGGAAATCTTGCCCTTTCTTGATAGTACTCCACCGTTTGATTTGACGATAAAGGATCTATTATTTAATATGTGAAGGATGTTATAGAGAGGTAGTGGGAGAAGTTTGGCAAGTTTGTAGTATAATCCTTCATGCCAAACTTTATCAAACGCCTCGCTAATATCAATAAAGACGGAGGAGCAAGAGAGCTTTTTTTCATAAGCTTTTAGAATAAACTGGGTAACCCTGGCCAACTGCTGTTCCGTGTTGTGCTCCTTCCTGAATCCAAACTGATGATTTGGGAGGGCATCGCGCAGATCGTTACAGTCTAGCAGGCGTCGCATAAGGAGGGCTTCAAACATTTTTGAGAACCCAGATAATAGGCTGATTGTCAGAGGATAATTCCGCAGTGTTTTTTTGGTTTACTACATGAATCGAGCAGTTTTCCATTGAGTCGGAAAGTACCGGTCCTGTAGATACAGTTGTAGATATTAAGCAAAAAGAGGACTGCTTTCACAGGTAAGAGTTTTATAAGTTTGTTATCAATTCTGTCGATTCCTGGGCTTTGTTATTTTCAGAAAATCATTACTCTTGAAGAATATCTTAAAGGGTGGGAGAGTTGGCCCCAGTTTCTTGCCAAGACTGATCCCATTGGTGATATAGCTGCTGTGGTGGCTGGAGCAAACGCTTTTGATTAATCAGTTGGGTAGTAGTTGCATGAATCTCATCACGGAATTCACAGTGTTGGTGAGGGCTGGTGAGAACCTTTCCTCAAGATGGTTAACAAATGCTTCAGCTTTCTCTTCGTTAAACGAGTCCATCGAATATTTTTGTGATTATCACCCCAATACGAAAGGCCATTTGGCTCTGTTGCTTTTAATTTTAAGTAAGTTCCATAGTTTATTAAGTCAATCTGTCTTGCGGATCATTTCAATAATTTATTATAGTATTTTTTTTTACTGTTTTTGAGATTTCTTTAATTTATATTGCGCCTTACGGAGAGCCTGGAGAGATTTAGAGGTAGGAGACCTTATATGGAAATGTTTTAATGCCTTGATATTCTTGATATTTTTCAGAAGTTTTGTCCAGCGGGACTAGACAGTTTTTTTGGAATTTGATCAGTTTTTTCCAACGGGGCGACGACTTTGCCGCTGCGCTGTGGATAGCATTAGTGAGAGAATCAATAGCATTTTCAATGTCTGTTGCCGATTCATTTTGATATTAAGTTGAATGTTTTTGGTAAGTAGGCTCTTGAACAATTTGATGTTCGATCCCTTAGGTAGTAACTTAGAGGAGGCCGTATGCTCAGTAGCTGTGGGTATTGATACTCTTTGATAACAATAGGTAAATGGTCCGAGTTTAAATCAGTCAGATGATGTGTATTAATTCTGCCGTGTTCGATTCCAGAATAAACCGCAAAGTCGATCGCCGACGGGCGCTTACGTGCATCAAATGGATAATGTGTGGAGCTTCCTGTGGCTAATATATTTAATCTGTCATTTGAACGGACTGCTTCAGCTAGCGATTTGCCTCTTGGACAGGAGCGGATATTACCCCAGCTAAGGTGCTTGGCATTCCAGTCGCCGGCCATAATGAACTTGGAGCCGTGGGTAAAGCTTGCTATAAATTTAAATAGTGATTTAAAGTTATCGCCAGTCCATTTAAGTACTGGGGGACAGTACGTTGCAGAGATTATGACTGCTTCATTGCTTGTGGTGGTTAAAGAAATTGATGTAACCTGGATGGCCGCCAAGGAGATTGGTTGAATGGCTGAGTGTTTAATGCCATGTTTAACCAGGATGGCAGTGCCTCCTTTCCTGGAGTTGGACGGGTGCGGAGTAGAGTAGCAGTCAAAGCCTTGGAGGGTGAGCGGATTTGTAGAAGATAGTCTTGTTTCAACGACTAGATAATGTCGATACATTCTCTGGATATAATTCTCTAGCTCAAGTATTTTATTGTTACCCCAGCATTCCAATGACAATGATAAAGTATTATCAGCATAAGTGGACTGTTTATAATACGGGTGTGGGCATTTGGTTACTCAATTTGGCCATTGAAGTCGGATACTGCAACTTGTTGATTTGGTGTATTAATTTTGGAATTATTAACGTAGTAACATTTTGTTTTGTTTATTTGTTATTTTCTGTTGTAGTTTTGGCCCACTTCGGGGTTTCTTTTTGTTTTTTATGTTGTTAATAATGGTATTAATTTGTTTCAGGTTGGTGTTATTTGGTATTAATGGAAGTAACACATTGGATAGGAATCTAATAGGGCATCAAACTTACTCTGATAATTCAAGTCTCTATACTGGACTGATGTCGATGGGGAGTCATCATCACCTGGAGTTTTGGATCAGTAAGTGACTGCTGTAGCTTAGGAGGCCTCCACTGGTTCTGATTTCTTTTTACTATGTGATCTTTCCAGGTTTTGGGGCCACTTCTTTGTTGTTTGGGACCGCTGAAAGGATTAGAGCGTTTGCCTAGGCTACCTAAAGTCGGACTACCATGGCGCATTGAGGCAGCGTCACTGTTTTTAAGCGGGCTAATGAGCGAGGAACCTTAGTTGAGCTGTTTTGTGAGATGAGTTGCTCCTTGGCTGTTGTTACCTCGTTGTGAAGCCCGTTCGTTTGAGAAGAGCATTAAGTTATTATTGTGAAGAACGGTTTATTTGTTGTTTAGTTTTTGTTGGTGGAGATAGAAACCGGATTTTTTTGTTACTATTTTGGTTAGTTGACATGGCATTTTGGTGTTATGAGTTAGGTAATTGTGGTTTTTGCGGTTTAGGATGTTTATTTAAAAACTCAGTAGAGCACCTTATAAGCAGGGCACCTTTATATATCGCAATATTATCCACCACAGTTTGCGCGCGTGGTTTTTCTACAAACTTGGTAGGGCATTTGTTGTCCACATGAGGGGTGGCACATTTAATACAAATGGGCTTGGCTGAGCAAAAGTTTTTTGTGTGCCAAAATTTAAGGCATTTAGTCACTGGGGTGGTTCAGATCTCTTCAGTTGACTTCAACTTTAATATGTTGGGAGCCAGAGAGGTGATTAGTAGGGCTTTATCATTAAGGGCATCAATTCTTGGTTCAAGTTCAACTTCAAAGATATTCATCGGTTTCCTGTCCCGTCTGAATCGCATAACCGCAACGTATCTAACGGCAAAACCTAATCTGTTTTACTGTTCGTGTGTGTTGCCACTACACTTAATTTGCCAACTGAGTTGGCGAAATTTATTTTAATCCAATCTCGTAAATTAACCTAGGGTTACAACCATTCATTGGATGAGACAAGAGTCAGGTCATGCCTGTTTACATTATTGATTTTACATGTTATGTTTTGTATGTAGATATTTAGGTTTAAACAATGATTTTAACCAAAATAGGAATATAAGTAGCTTATTTTGAATATAACAATTTGTGTAAATAGATATTTTATAGTATTATTAATAACAATATTGGAAATAGAATATTAAGGATTTTATGTAAAAGGTAAGTGATATTTAAAATAAAGACTGTTTAGTTATTTCTTTAGCTTCAACAGTATTTGGAGTAGATATTTTTTTTTCAGGATTTTATATAAAAGGTAAGTGATTTGTACTAACAAAATGTTTTGTATTAGATTAAGTTTAACAATATTTGAAGTAGATTTTATCGAGATTTTATATAAAAGGTAAGTAATTTTTAACTGGCAAGTTGTATTGAGGTAGCAATTGATTTTAAACAATATTAATTGTAGTTTGATAAAGTTTTATATAAAAGGTAAGTGAAATTAAATGACAAAATGAATTGTAAAGGAATTAATTAAAAAAAACAGGTAGGTATTAATTGTATGGCTAATTATTTCCATGTTGTAGTTAACTGTTTAAATAATTTAAACTTAATAAATTTTGCAGGGAGCAGGTAAGTACAACATTTATTCTGGCCTGCAGTAGGATGTACAGATTGGCTTGACCTTTGCAGGAACAATAATGGAGTGAGCCCACAGGATATAGGTAAGAGCAGGTAAGTAGCAGCTTCTTTCTTTTTTTTTTTTTTTTTTTTTTGGATTAGATTGTAGTCGTATTTGTCGCTGAATCAGGTTTTGGCGATTTCCAAAAGGAGTGAGCCTTTTGATCAGCAGGAAATAGATGTAGAAGTCTCAGGTGTTTAAAGTAAGCCTTCACTTTAAATATGAAACTGTTTCAGCTGGTGCTTTCTGCTTCCTGGTGACATCCAACACACTTTAGATATAGGTGCTGAAGAAGTTGTGATGTTTGACCATTAGGTAGAAGGCGATGGATTAGCAGGAGATCAGAAATTGCAGGGGATGACAGCGTCTCTCTGATTCCTGCTATTTGTAGTAGTAGCTGGTGTTTTTTTTTCTTTTTTTCTTTCTTCTTTTCCTTTGTTGAATTTCCAGTGGCAAGATTCGTTGAAAACTGTAGTAAAAAAAAAAAAAGAAAAAGCATACAGCAGCAATTTAGTGATTTAGTGACCACTTTTTGATTAGATGTTTTGTAGTAGCTGTTGGTGTGGTTTTAAATTTCCAGTAGCAGGATACATTGGTCGGCTGAGGTATGTAACAGCATTGGCCAAGAGGTGAGTAGCTCGATATAAAGTGGACAACTGGCAGGCTTCCACTTTAGTGTGTAGATGCTGGAGCAGCCTGGGTTTTTTCCAGAGCAGGTATGTAGTTACTGGTGAGTAGCAGGATAACTCCTATTTTAACCATTAGCTTGCAGGTAAGTAGTTGCAGGTGTACATTTATGAATTTAGCTGGGCAGTTTCTGCTGGTGTGGTTTAGTTTCCAGTAGCAAGATTCGTTGGTCAGCTGTTTAGTGGCCACTTTTCTAGTAGAGGCTGGAGCAAACGACAGATATCCAAGAATTGTGTATTGTTGGCCCAGCAGGGATTTTAAAGGTGCAGGTAATTATCAGCAACTTGTTAACTCAAAGTAAAGTGGACAACAGGCAGGCGTCCACTTTTGTGTGTAGATGCTGGAGCTGTCTGGGATGTTCCAGTGAAGGTAAGTAATTACTGGTGAGTAGCAGGTTGACTCCTATATTTTCAATGACATGCAGGTAAGTAATTGCAGGTGTCATTTTATGAATTTAGCTGTGTAGTAGTTCTGGTGAGGATGTTAATTTCCGACAGCAAGTTACGTTGGTCAAATTAAGGTAAGTAGACCACTATTCAATGGTCACCAGTTTGGTGACCACTTTTGTAGTAGATGCTGGAGCAGTTATGACAAATATCCTTTGGATTTAAATAGTTGGTCCAGCAAGGAGTTTATAGATGCAGGTGGTTATCAGCAAATTATTATGCCTCGTTTTTGGCCACCTGATGCTGAAACATTTTTAGATCCTTCCAGCATAGGAAAGACGTAAATCCAGTAAAAATATAGGTAAGTAGCAGCTGTGAATAGCTATTGCTATAACGCAGGAGCGAGCAGCGTTAGCCAGGAGGTAGGTAGCTCAATATAAAGTGGGCAACAGGCTGGCGTCCACTTTTGTGTGTAGGAACAGGAGCTGCCTGGGTTTTTCCAGCGAATGTAAGTAGTAACTGGTGAGTAGCAGGATGGCTCCTATGTTTTTTTATCCACTAATATGCAGGTAAGTAGTTGCAGGTGTCCCTATTATGAATTTAGTTGTGGCATGGAGTCCTTCTATGCATGAATTTTCAGAGACGGCAGTGAGGAGGACCAGATGCAGTGGGTGAACGCTGCTGGTATTTATAGAAATAAAGTATTAGTATATATTTTTTTACATGGAGAAAGTAGCCATTATATTTATGAATTAGGATGCATGCAGCGTGTAGTTTAGTTAATTAAATTATGTGTGCATGATGAGGGTGAATTGTGTGTGTAATAGATTTATTTATCCATTGGTTTTGTGAATAGCAGCAATCCATTGGTGATTTGATGATTTAGTTGTTTATGTAGTTAATTTAAATGCTTGTTTGAATTATAGTAGTTATGATGGTTACCATTGATGGATAGTTGTTTAGATTATGCATGTGTATTTATATTGAAAGTAGTTATAGTTAACAGAGGGATTGTCTCTGACATTAAATAGAAGATATTGTTATATCCTTATCTTGTAGGACTCTATTACGAGGGTTTTAATGCTTTGAGTGCAGTTTTAATTAGTTTTAAATATAAAATTATGGTTTATAAGTAATTAATTTTGTCGTTTATGTTGTTGGAAAACTCGAGATTGATACCAATTGTATTGGTATCATTTAGGGTTGTATTTGAGTATTTATCGTTGACAACAAATACTGGGAAGATTTAAGTGTTGTATAATTTTATCCTTTTCAACAGCCGTGAATTTGAATTTTTTGAAATTCCTTAGTTTAATATTTGTTGCATGCGTAATGTAGAATAGTTGTAGTTTAGTGTGATATTTTTTCCAACCAATGGTGAACTAGCTTTTTTTATTGAGTTATTTTTGTTAATTTTAGTTAGAGATGTATTTAGCTTGTTTGATGGCCTTTTATTAGGCGTATTTAGCAGCTTATGATTGGCGCAAGGATTAGCCGCTACACTTGGCTCCACAAATGGGGCTTTTGGGGTAGAAGAAATCCTTGATAGCTTGTACCTTTTGAATGGCGAGGTGGGGTGGGGGCTGACATTGTATACCCGAATAACTTCCTTCTGCCAATCAAGAATGTTAGGGACTTGCGTTTTGTCAAGTTGGTTTGCATCCTCATCTGAACCTCTCGAGCTAGGAGAGACTACAGCGGCCAAAATAATACCACTAGGGTCAAGGTGAGAGGAGGATGAATCCATATCACTGATATTAATAATATCATCCATGTTGGGCGAAATTCTGGCATTCAGCGGACTGTAGGTGGACGTCGTAGGCATCATGCTGTAGGAACTGCCGGTGTTGTTGCTGACTTCCTCGCGCTCACTGAGTGAGATGGCGCGTTTTCTGCTGCTTGACGTCAAGGAGGGGACGTCTTCAGCTTTAGATATGGCGTCAGGTTTTAGCATGGCGTCGGATATAGACATGGCGTCTGGTATCAGCGTGGCGTCCCCACTTAATTGAGCCACGGCTGCACAAAGATTCTGCACAAGAACTATGTGAGATTTAATTTAGTATTACAGTTTGTCAAATTAATAGCTTGATTAATTAACACGATGGCAAAACTAAGACTTTAGGTTTTAGATTGATGGTTTTAATGGGTTTTAGTTAGTTATAGGTTATATAACCTCAATTTTAATCCAGTGATATGGCATGTAATTAGTTAGAAACAATTTTTTTAATGTTATACTATCAGAATATTAGATTTTTGGCACTTATAGTTGGGTTTTGTTGTAGATTGTAGGTATTTAGTAGCCAGCTTTGATATAGTTATTTGTTTAATGAGATTAGTAACCTCATTTTGTAGCACATGTGCAGATTTTGTCTTAACAGGTACATATAAAACAATATAGGGACGAAAGACACGAATTAAACAAATTAAAAAGTTTCTGCATGGCGATGTAGCACGCGCGTCGTTATTTATGAAACAAGTTTTACAATATAAAACAATACATAATTAATTGGCTTTTTACTGTTTTTTACTGTTCGTGTGTGTTGCCACTACACTTAATTTGCCAACTGAGTTGGCGAAATTTATTTTAATCCAATCTCGTAAATTAACCTAGGGTTACAACCATTCATTGGATGAGACAAGAGTCAGGTCATGCCTGTTTACATTGTTGATTTTACATATTATGTTTTGTATATAGATATTTAAGTTTAAACAATAATTTTAACCAAAATAGGAATATAAGTAGCTTATTTTGAATATAACAATTTGTGTAAATAGATATTTTAAAGTATTATTAATAACAATATTGGAAATAGAATATTAAGGATTTTATGTAAAAGGTAAGTGGTATTTAAAATAAAGACTGTTTAGTTATTTCTTTAGCTTTAACAGTATTTGGAGTAGATATTTTTTTTCAGGATTTTATATAAAAGGTAAGTGATTTGTACTAACAAAATGTTTTGTATTAGATTAAGTTTAACAATATTTGAAGTAGATTTTATCGAGATTTTATATAAAAGGTAAGTAATTTTTAACTGGCAAGTTGTATTGAGGTAGCAATTGATTTTAAACAATATTAATTGTAGTTTGATAAAGTTTTATATAAAAGGTAAGTGAAATTAAATGACAAAATGAATTGTAAAGGAATTAATTAAAAAAAAACAGGTAGGTATTAATTGTATGGCTAATTATTTCCATGTTGTAGTTAACTGTTTAAATAATTTAAACTTAATAAATTTTGCAGGGAGCAGGTAAGTACAACATTTATTCTGGCCTGCAGTAGGATGTACAGATTGGCTTGACCTTTGCAGGAGCAATAATGGAGTGAGCCCACAGGATATAGGTAAGAGCAGGTAAGTAGCAGCTTCTTTCTTTTTTTTTTTTTTTTTTTTTTTTGGGTTAGATTGTAGTCGTATTTGTCGCTGAATCAGGTTTTGGCGATTTCCAAAAGGAGTGAGCCTTTTGATCAGCAGGAAATAGATGTAGAAGTCTCAGGTGTTTAAAGTAAGCCTTCACTTTAAATATGAAACTGTTTCAGCTGGTGCTTTCTGCTTCCAGATGACATCCAACACACTTTAGATATAGGTGCTGAAGAAGTTGTGATGTTTGACCATTAGGTAGAAGGCGATGGATTAGCAGGAGATCAGAAATTGCAGGGGATGACAGCGTCTCTCTGGTTCCTGCTATTTGTAGTAGTAGCTGGTGTTTTTTTTTCTTTTTTTCTTTCTTCTTTTCCTTTGTTGAATTTCCAGTGGCAAGACTCGTTGAAAACTGTAGTAAAAAAAAAAAAAGCATACAGCAGCAATTTAGTGATTTAGTGACCACTTTTTGATTAGATGTTTTGTAGTAGCTGTTGGTGTGGTTTTAAATTTCCAGTAGCAGGATACATTGGTCGGCTGAGGTATGTAACAGCATTGGCCAAGAGGTGAGTAGCTCGATATGAAGTGGACAACTGGCAGACTTCCACTTTAGTGTGTAGATGCTGGAGCAGCCTGGGTTTTTTCCAGAGCAGGTATGTAGTTACTGGTGAGTAGCAGGATAACTCCTATTTTAACCATTAGCTTGCAGGTAAGTAGTTGCAGGTGTACATTTGTGAATTTAGCTGGGCAGTTTATGCTGGTGTGGTATAGTTTCCAGTAGCAAGATTCGTTGGTCAGCTGTTTAGTGGCCACTTTTCTAGTAGAGGCTGGAGCAAACGACAGATATCCAAGAATTGTGTATTGTTGGCCCAGCAGGGATTTTAAAGGTGCAGGTAATTAACAGCAACTTGTTAACTCAAAGTAAAGTGGACAACAGGCAGGCGTCCACTTTTGTGTGTAGATGCTGGAGCTGTCTGGGATGTTCCAGTGAAGGTAAGTAATTACTGGTGAGTAGCAGGTTGACTCCTATATTTTCAATGACATGCAGGTAAGTAATTGCAGGTGTCATTTTATGAATTTAGCTGTGTAGTAGTTGCTGGTGAGGATGTTAATTTCCGACAGCAAGTTACGTTGGTCAAATTAAGGTAAGTAGACCACTATTCAATGGTCACCAGTTTGGTGACCACTTTTGTAGTAGATGCTGGAGCAGTTATGACAAATATCCTTTGGATTTAAATAGTTGGTCCAGCAAGGAGTTTATAGATGCAGGTGGTTATCAGCAAATTATTATGCCTCGTTTTTGGCCACCTGATGCTGAAACATTTTTAGATCCTTCCAGCATAGGAAAGACGTAAATCCAGTAGAAATATAGGTAAGTAGCAGCTGTGAATAGCTATTGCTATAACGCAGGAGCGAGCAGCGTTAGCCAGGAGGTAGGTAGCTCAATATAAAGTGGGCAACAGGCTGGCGTCCACTTTTGTGTGTAGGAACAGGAGCTGCCTGGGTTTTTCCAGCGAAGGTAAGTAGTAACTGGTGAGTAGCAGGATGGCTCCTATGTTTTTTTATCCACTAATATGCAGGTAAGTAGTTGCAGGTGTCCCTATTATGAATTTAGTTGTGGCATGGAGTCCTTCTATGCATGAATTCTCAGAGACAGCAGTGAGGAGGACCAGATGCAGTGGGTGAACGCTGCTGGTATTTATAGAAATAAAGTATTAGTATATATTTTTTTACATGGAGAAAGTAGCCATTATATTTATGAATTAGGATGCATGCAGCGTGTAGTTTAGTTAATTAAATTATGTGTGCATGATGAGGGTGAATTTTGTGTGTAATAGATTTATTTATCCATTGGTTTTGTGAATAGCAGCAATCCATTGGTGATTTGATGATTTAGTTGTTTATGTAGTTAATTTAAATGCTTGTTTGAATTATAGTAGTTATGATGGTTACCATTGGTGGATAGTTGTTTAGATTATGCATGTGTATTTATATTGAAAGTAGTTATAGTTAACAGAGGGATTGTCTCTGACATTAAATAGAAGATATTGTTATATCCTTATCTTGTAGGTCTCTATTACGAGGGTTTTAATGCTTTGAGTGCAGTTTTAATTAGTTTTAAATATAGAATTATGGTTTATAAGTAATTAATTTTGTCGTTTATGTTGTTAAAAAACTCGAGATTGATGCCAATTGTATTGGTATCATTTAGGGTTGTATTTGAGTATTTATCGTTGACAACAAATACTGGGAAGATTTAAGTGTTGTATAATTTTATCCTTTTCAACAGCCGTGAATTTGAATTTTTTGAAATTCCTTAGTTTAATATTTGTTGCATGCGTAATGTAGAATAGTTGTAGTTTAGTGTGATTTAATATGTGTGATAGAGTTAGGAGCCATTTCAGTGATTTGTGTTTAGATTAATAGAGCAATTTGGATGGACTGGCTTACCGACAATGAAAGCGTCAGTGAGTAGGGCAATAATTGCTTCCAACTTACTGCTAAGAGATAGCAGCAGATTACTCCCATCAGCCTGGCATAGCCGTGAAGGACGCAATCCATGCTCACGGCATGCATCGATGCATTTGGCTTCAGTCTCCACACTGTTTTCGTGAGGCGTAGCAGAACCAACTTCAGAAGGTGAGTATCTTTTTTTGGCCTTTTTGGCATCCAAATGTTTGTAGGGTTTTAAGTCCTTTTTGTTTCCTTTCCAGGATTTGTCAGCTAGCTTGGTAGGAGCCCGTCCAGAGCGAAGTGAAATCCTCGGGTCTCTAGGCAGAGTAAGATAAGGGCGGATCCCTTTAGGCGAGGGTTTCGCACCTCTATTAGAGTCAACGGCGTCAAAATGAGTTTGATGAAGTTGAGTCCCAGGAGACGGAACCATAGCAGACTGCAAGGTCACCTTTAGATGGTCCATATGGCGCTGGATAGCAACATTTTGGGGAGGAAATCTAGGATTAGATATTACATCATTAGAATTAATAATATTAGAATTATTCGTGCTACGTGCAATATTTTTGTGATTAGAATGCATTTGATTTGATTTGTGATTGATGTTAATGGCTTTGTTTGTGTGTTTTTGATGAACAGTATGGCGTGAGTCAGAGATGATATTTTTTCTAGGATTACCCAAGAGTTTAGAGAGAGCCGCCTTGTAGGTTGGACAACCTTTGTATATGGCCGTATGTGGACCTCCACAGTTGATGCAACTTGGATTTTCAATCCATTTTTCGGGACATTTCCCATCAGCGTGATTGACACCGCATTTGATACAAATTTGCTTGGCAGAACAAAAATTTTTGGTGTGCCAAAACTTTAAGCATTTAGAGCATTGAGGCGGCTCAGATCTCCTCCGCTGCCGTTCAATTTTAACATGTTGACCAACAATTGAATTAATGAGCAGGGATTTGTCGTTGAAGCCATCAGCTCTCGGTTCCAGTTCAACTTCAAATAGGTTCATTGGTTTTCTGTCCCTCCTGTTTTGCATAACAGAGAGATATCGGACAGAGAATCCAAGTTTAGTTAGTTCAGCTCGAATTAGATCATTTGGAGTAGAGTGATGAAGGTATTTAAGGACGATCCTAAAGCCTCTATCACACTTTGGTTGGTAAGTATGAATGTTAACTTCCTCAGTTTTAAGTATGCCAGAAACTATGCCATGAGTGTCCAGGTTTTTACAGTAGATTTTGATGATTCCACCAGCTTGACTTTTTGATACAAAGTTATTCAGGCCAACAGCTGAGGAGATCTTTTCTAAAAGAGGTAAGATAGAAGTAACATTTTTAATAATTATTGGTGGAACCTTATCAGCCTTGATAGGTTTTTGAATAGAGACATGGGGCCACGGTAAATCATCTCGTAGATTAAACTCGCCCAGGTTTGGCTGCTTATTCGGAGTAGAAAGAGCAGCAGTATGAGGTAAGTTGCCGGTAGTGAAATTTTTAGATCCTTGCCGTATATTTGGATTTGTGGAGCTAGTGACAGCTTTGGCCTTGTCCACTTTGTCAGGCAAGTTTTTTGGTAGATTGATTTGATTGATATTTGGTTTTATTGTGGTTGGGTGTAAATATGCAGAAGTAACAGGCGTATTATTGGTAGAGGGTGGTTTGTTTAAGATTTGGTTTATTTTATTAACTTGGTTATTGCTTGTTGTGTTTAGATTTTTATTGCCGTTTGGCGTTGGTAGGGAGTTATTGTCGCATGGATAATTGCTATGAATTAAGTCCATTGGGACTAGTTCTTTAGAGAGATTGTTCTGAACATTGTTGTTGTCGAACAGGTTTCTCTTAGTTTTAGATTTAGGTTGCATGAGTTTTTTAATATCTTTACTGTTGCAGATTTTAACTATAGGATTAAGAGTAGTTAGGTCTTTATTTGTAATGGATTTAATTACGCAGTTTTTAGTATTTTTTCCAACCAATGGTGAACTAGTTTTTTTTATTTTTGTTGAGTTATTTTTGTTACTTTTGGTTAGGGATGTATTTAGCTTGTTTGTTGGCCTTTTATTAGGCGTATTTAGCAGCTTATGATTGGCGGAAGGATTGGCCGATGCACTTGGCTCCATTAGTGGGGCTTTTGGAGTAGAAGAAATCCTTGACAGCTTGTACCTTTTGAATGGCGAGGTGGGGTGGGGGCTGACATTGCATACCCGAATAACTTCCTTCTGCCAGTCAAGGATGTTTGGAACTTGCGTTTTGTCAAGTTGGTTTGCATCCTCATCTGAACCTCTCGAGCTAGGAGAGACTACAGCGGCCAAAATAATACCACTAGGGTCAAGGTGAGAGGAGGATGAATCCATATCACTGATATTAATAATATCATCCATGTTGGGCGAAATTCTGGCATTCAGCGGACTGTAGGTGGACGTCGTAGGCATCATGCTGTAGGAACTGCCGGTGTTGTTGCTGTCTTCCTCGCGCTCACTGAGTGAGATGGCGCGTTTTCTGCTGCTTGTCGTCAAGGAGGGGACGTCTTCAGCTTTAGATATGGCGTCAGGTTTTAGCATGGCGTCGGATATAGACATGGCGTCTGGTATCAGCGTGGCGTCTTTATTTAATTGAGCCATGGCTGCACAAAGATTCTGCACAAGAACTATGTGAGATTTAATTTAGTATTACAGTTTGTCAAATTAATAGCTTGATTAATTAACACGATGGCAAAACTAAGACTTTAGGTTTTAGATTGATGGTTTTAATGGGTTTTAGTTAGTTATAGGTTATATAACCTCAATTTTAATCCAGTGATATGGCATGTAATTAGTTAGAAACAATTTTTGATAATAATATTAACTCAGAATATTAGATTTGTGGCACTTATAGTTGGGTTTTGTTGTAGATTGCAGGTATTAAGTAGCCAGCTTTGATTTAGTTATAATTATAATGAGTTTAGTAACCTCAATATGTAGCACATGTGCAGATTTTGTCTTAGCAAGAACATATAAAACAATATAGGGACGAAAGACACGATTTAATTAAATTAAAATGTTTCTGCATAGCGATGTAGCGCGCGCGTCGTTATTTATGAAACAAGTTTTACAATATAAAACAATACATAATTAATTTACTGTTTTTACTGTTCGTGTGTGTTGCCACTACACTTAATTTGCCAACTGAGTTGGCGAAATTTATTTTAATCCAATCTCGTAAATTAACCTAGGGTTACAACCATTCATTGGATGAGACAAGAGTCAGGTCATGCCTGTTTACATTGTTGATTTTACATGTTATGTTTTGTATATAGATATTTAAGTTTAAACAATAATTTTAACCAAAATAGGAATATAAGTAGCTTATTTTGAATATAACAATTTGTGTAAATAGATATTTTAAAGTATTATTAATAACAATATTGGAAATAGAATATTAAGGATTTTATGTAAAAGGTAAGTGGTATTTAAAATAAAGACTGTTTAGTTATTTCTTTAGCTTTAACAGTATTTGGAGTAGATATTTTTTTTCAGGATTTTATATAAAAGGTAAGTGATTTGTACTAACAAAATGTTTTGTATTAGATTAAGTTTAACAATATTTGAAGTAGATTTTATCGAGATTTTATATAAAAGGTAAGTAATTTTTAACTGGCAAGTTGTATTGAGGTAGCAATTGATTTTAAACAATATTAATTGTAGTTTGATAAAGTTTTATATAAAAGGTAAGTGAAATTAAATGACAAAATGAATTGTAAAGGAATTAATTAAAAAAAAACAGGTAGGTATTAATTGTATGGCTAATTATTTCCATGTTGTAGTTAACTGTTTAAATAATTTAAACTTAATAAATTTTGCAGGGAGCAGGTAAGTACAACATTTATTCTGGCCTGCAGTAGGATGTACAGATTGGCTTGACCTTTGCAGGAGCAATAATGGAGTGAGCCCACAGGATATAGGTAAGAGCAGGTAAGTAGCAGCTTCTTTCTTTTTTTTTTTTTTTTTTTTTTTGGGTTAGATTGTAGTCGTATTTGTCGCTGAATCAGGTTTTGGCGATTTCCAAAAGGAGTGAGCCTTTTGATCAGCAGGAAATAGATGTAGAAGTCTCAGGTGTTTAAAGTAAGCCTTCACTTTAAATATGAAACTGTTTCAGCTGGTGCTTTCTGCTTCCAGATGACATTTTTTTACTGTTCGTGTGTGTTGCCACTACACTTAATTTGCCAACTGAGTTGGCGAAATTTATTTTAATCCAATCTCGTAAATTAACCTAGGGTTACAACCATTCATTGGATGAGACAAGAGTCAGGTCATGCCTGTTTACATTGTTGATTTTACATGTTATGTTTTGTATGTAGATATTTAAGTTTAAACAATAATTTTAACCAAAATAGGAATATAAGTAGCTTATTTTGAATATAACAATTTGTGTAAATAGATATTTTATAGTATTATTAATAACAATATTGGAAATAGAATATTAAGGATTTTATGTAAAAGGTAAGTGGTATTTAAAATAAAGACTGTTTAGTTATTTCTTTAGCTTTAACAGTATTTGGAGTAGATATTTTTTTTTTCAGGATTTTATATAAAAGGTAAGTGATTTGTACTAACAAAATGTTTTGTATTAGATTAAGTTTAACAATATTTGAAGTAGATTTTATCGAGATTTTATATAAAAGGTAAGTAATTTTTAACTGGCAAGTTGTATTGAGGTAGCAATTGATTTTAAACAATATTAATTGTAGTTTGATAAAGTTTTATATAAAAGGTAAGTGAAATTAAATGACAAAATGAATTGTAAAGGAATTAATTAAAAAAAACAGGTAGGTATTAATTGTATGGCTAATTATTTCCATGTTGTAGTTAACTGTTTAAATAATTTAAACTTAATAAATTTTGCAGGGAGCAGGTAAGTACAACATTTATTCTGGCCTGCAGTAGGATGTACAGATTGGCTTGACCTTTGCAGGAGCAATAATGGAGTGAGCCCACAGGATATAGGTAAGAGCAGGTAAGTAGCAGCTTCTTTCTTTTTTTTTTTTTTTTTTTTTTTTGGGTTAGATTGTAGTCGTATTTGTCGCTGAATCAGGTTTTGGCGATTTCCAAAAGGAGTGAGCCTTTTGATCAGCAGGAAATAGATGTAGAAGTCTCAGGTGTTTAAAGTAAGCCTTCACTTTAAATATGAAACTGTTTCAGCTGGTGCTTTCTGCTTCCTGGTGACATCCAACACACTTTAGATATAGGTGCTGAAGGAGTTGTGATGTTTGACCATTAGGTAGAAGGCGATGGATTAGCAGGAGATCAGAAATTGCAGGGGATGACAGCGTCTCTCTGGTTCCTGCTATTTGTAGTAGTAGCTGGTGTTTTTTTTTTCTTTTTTTCTTTCTTCTTTTCCTTTGTTGAATTTCCAGTGGCAAGACTCGTTGAAAACTGTAGTAAAAAAAAAAAAAAAAAAAGCATACAGCAGCAATTTAGTGATTTAGTGACCACTTTTTGATTAGATGTTTTGTAGTAGCTGTTGGTGTGGTTTTAAATTTCCAGTAGCAGGATACATTGGTCGGCTGAGGTATGTAACAGCATTGGCCAAGAGGTGAGTAGCTCGATATAAAGTGGACAACTGGCAGGCTTCCACTTTAGTGTGTAGATGCTGGAGCAGCCTGGGTTTTTTCCAGAGCAGGTATGTAGTTACTGGTGAGTAGCAGGATAACTCCTATTTTAACCATTAGCTTGCAGGTAAGTAGTTGCAGGTGTACATTTATGAATTTAGCTGGGCAGTTTATGCTGGTGTGGTTTAGTTTCCAGTAGCAAGATTCGTTGGTCAGCTGTTTAGTGGCCACTTTTCTAGTAGAGGCTGGAGCAAACGACAGATATCCAAGAATTATGTATTGTTGGCCCAGCAGGGATTTTAAAGGTGCAGGTAATTAACAGCAACTTGTTAACTCAAGGTAAAGTGGACAACAGGCAGGCGTCCACTTTTGTGTGTAGATGCTGGAGCTGTCTGGGATGTTCCAGTGAAGGTAAGTAATTACTGGTGAGTAGCAGGTTGACTCCTATATTTTCAATGACATGCAGGTAAGTAATTGCAGGTGTCATTTTATGAATTTAGCTGTGTAGTAGTTGCTGGTGAGGATGTTAATTTCCGACAGCAAGTTACGTTGGTCAAATTAAGGTAAGTAGACCACTATTCAATGGTCACCAGTTTGGTGACCACTTTTGTAGTAGATGCTGGAGCAGTTATGACAAATATCCTTTGGATTTAAATAGTTGGTCCAGCAAGGAGTTTATAGATGCAGGTGGTTATCAGCAAATTATTATGCCTCGTTTTTGGCCACCTGATGCTGAAACATTTTTAGATCCTTCCAGCATAGGAAAGACGTAAATCCAGTAGAAATATAGGTAAGTAGCAGCTGTGAATAGCTATTGCTATAACGCAGGAGCGAGCAGCGTTAGCCAGGAGGTAGGTAGCTCAATATAAAGTGGGCAACAGGCTGGCGTCCACTTTTGTGTGTAGGAACAGGAGCTGCCTGGGTTTTTCCAGCGAAGGTAAGTGGTAACTGGTGAGTAGCAGGATGGCTCCTATGTTTTTTTATCCACTAATATGCAGGTAAGTAGTTGCAGGTGTCCCTATTATGAATTTAGTTGTGGCATGGAGTCCTTCTATGCATGAATTCTCAGAGACAGCAGTGAGGAGGACCAGATGCAGTGGGTGAACGCTGCTGGTATTTATAGAAATAAAGTATTAGTATATATTTTTTTACATGGAGAAAGTAGCCATTATATTTATGAATTAGGATGCATGCAGCGTGTAGTTTAGTTAATTAAATTATGTGTGCATGATGAGGGTGAATTTTGTGTGTAATAGATTTATTTATCCATTGGTTTTGTGAATAGCAGCAATCCATTGGTGATTTGATGATTTAGTTGTTTATGTAGTTAATTTAAATGCTTGTTTGAATTATAGTAGTTATGATGGTTACCATTGGTGGATAGTTGTTTAGATTATGCATGTGTATTTATATTGAAAGTAGTTATAGTTAACAGAGGGATTGTCTCTGACATTAAATAGAAGATATTGTTATATCCTTATCTTGTAGGTCTCTATTACGAGGGTTTTAATGCTTTGAGTGCAGTTTTAATTAGCTTTAAATATAGAATTATGGTTTATAAGTAATTAATTTTGTCGTTTATGTTGTTGGAAAACTCGAGATTGATGCCAATTGTATTGGTATCATTTAGGGTTGTATTTGAGTATTTATCGTTGACAACAAATACTGGGAAGATTTAAGTGTTGTATAATTTTATCCTTTTCAACAGCCGTGAATTTGAATTTTTTGAAATTCCTTAGTTTAATATTTGTTGCATGCGTAATGTAGAATAGTTGTAGTTTAGTGTGATTTAATATGTGTGATAGAGTTAGGAGCCATTTCAGTGATTTGTGTTTAGATTAATAGAGCAATTTGGATGGACTGGCTTACCGACAATGAAAGCGTCAGTGAGTAGGGCAATAATTGCTTCCAACTTACTGCTAAGAGATAGCAGCAGATTACTCCCATCAGCCTGGCATAGCCGTGAAGGACGCAATCCATGCTCACGGTATGCATCGATGCATTTGGCTTCAGTCTCCACACTGTTTTCGTGAGGCGTAGCAGAACCAACTTCAGAAGGTGAGTATCTTTTTTTGGCCTTTTTGGCATCCAAATGTTTGTAGGGTTTTAAGTCCTTTTTGTTTCCTTTCCAGGATTTGTCAGCTAGCCTGGTAGGAGCCCGTCCAGAGCGAAGTGAAATCCTCGGGTCTCTAGGCAGAGTAAGATAAGGGCGGATCCCTTTAGGCGAGGGTTTCGCACCTCTATTAGAGTCAACGGCGTCAAAATGAGTTTGATGAAGTTGAGTCCCAGGAGACGGAACCATAGCAGACTGCAAGGTCACCTTTAGATGGTCCATATGGCGCTGGATAGCAACATTTTGGGGAGGAAATCTAGGATTAGATATTACATCATTAGAATTAATAATATTAGAATTATTCGTGCTATGTGCAATATTTTTGTGATTAGAATGCATTTGATTTGATTTGTGATTGATGTTAATGGCTTTGTTTGTGTGTTTTTGATGAACAGTATGGCGTGAGTCAGAGATGATATTTTTTCTAGGATTACCCAAGAGTTTAGAGAGAGCCGCCTTGTAGGTTGGACAACCTTTGTATATGGCCGTATGTGGACCTCCACAGTTGATGCAACTTGGATTTTCAATCCATTTTTCGGGACATTTCCCATCAGCGTGATTGACACCGCATTTGATACAAATTTGCTTGGCAGAACAAAAATTTTTGGTGTGCCAAAACTTTAAGCATTTAGAGCATTGAGGCGGCTCAGATCTCCTCCGCTGCCGTTCAATTTTAACATGTTGACCAACAATTGAATTAATGAGCAGGGATTTGTCGTTGAAGCCATCAGCTCTCGGTTCCAGTTCAACTTCAAATAGGTTCATTGGTTTTCTGTCCCTCCTGTTTTGCATAACAGAGAGATATCGGACAGAGAATCCAAGTTTAGTTAGTTCAGCTCGAATTAGATCATTTGGAGTAGAGTGATGAAGGTATTTAAGGACGATCCTAAAGCCTCTATCACACTTTGGTTGGTAAGTATGAATGTTAACTTCCTCAGTTTTAAGTATGCCAGAAACTATGCCATGAGTGTCCAGGTTTTTACAGTAGATTTTGATGATTCCACCAGCTTGACTTTTTGATACAAAGTTATTCAGGCCAACAGCTGAGGAGATCTTTTCTAAAAGAGGTAAGATAGAAGTAACATTTTTAATAATTATTGGTGGAACCTTATCAGCCTTGATAGGTTTTTGAATAGAGACATGGGACCACGGTAAATCATCTCGTAGATTAAACTCGCCCAGGTTTGGCTGCTTATTCGGAGTAGAAAGAGCAGCAGTATGAGGTAAGTTGCCGGTAGTGAAATTTTTAGATCCTTGCCGTATATTTGGATTTGTGGAGCTAGTGACAGCTTTGGCCTTGTCCACTTTGTCAGGCAAGTTTTTTGGTAGATTGATTTGATTGATATTTGGTTTTATTGTGGTTGGGTGTAAATATGCAGAAGTAACAGGCGTATTATTGGTAGAGGGTGGTTTGTTTAAGATTTGGTTTATTTTATTAACTTGGTTATTGCTTGTTGTGTTTAGATTTTTATTGCCGTTTGGCGTTGGTAGGGAGTTATTGTCGCATGGATAATTGCTATGAATTAAGTCCATTGGGACTAGTTCTTTAGAGAGATTGTTCTGAACATTGTTGTTGTCGAACAGGTTTCTCTTAGTTTTAGATTTAGGTTGCATGAGTTTTTTAATATCTTTACTGTTGCAGATTTTAACTATAGGATTAAGAGTAGTTAGGTCTTTATTTGTAATGGATTTAATTACGCAGTTTTTAGTATTTTTTCCAACCAATGGTGAACTAGTTTTTTTTATTTTTGTTGAGTTATTTTTGTTACTTTTGGTTAGAGATGTATTTAGCTTGTTTGTTGGCCTTTTATTAGGCGTATTTAGCAGCTTATGGTTGGCGGAAGGATTGGCCGATGCACTTGGCTCCATTAGTGGGGCTTTTGGAGTAGAAGAAATCCTTGACAGCTTGTACCTTTTGAATGGCGAGGTGGGGTGGGGGCTGACATTGCATACCCGAATAACTTCCTTCTGCCAGTCAAGGATGTTAGGAACTTGCGTTTTGTCAAGTTGGTTTGCATCCTCATCTGAACCTCTCGAGCTAGGAGAGACTACAGCGGCCAAAATAATACCACTAGGGTCAAGGTGAGAGGAGGATGAATCCATATCACTGATATTAATAATATCATCCATGTTGGGCGAAATTCTGGCATTCAGCGGACTGTAGGTGGACGTCGTAGGCATCATGCTGTAGGAACTGCCGGTGTTGTTGCTGTCTTCCTCGCGCTCACTGAGTGAGATGGCGCGTTTTCTGCTGCTTGTCGTCAAGGAGGGGACGTCTTCAGCTTTAGATATGGCGTCAGGTTTTAGCATGGCGTCGGATATAGACATGGCGTCTGGTATCAGCGTGGCGTCTTTATTTAATTGAGCCATGGCTGCACAAAGATTCTGCACAAGAACTATGTGAGATTTAATTTAGTATTACAGTTTGTCAAATTAATAGCTTGATTAATTAACACGATGGCAAAACTAAGACTTTAGGTTTTAGATTGATGGTTTTAATGGGTTTTAGTTAGTTATAGGTTATATAACCTCAATTTTAATCCAGTGATATGGCATGTAATTAGTTAGAAACAATTTTTGATAATAATATTAACTCAGAATATTAGATTTGTGGCACTTATAGTTGGGTTTTGTTGTAGATTGCAGGTATTAAGTAGCCAGCTTTGATTTAGTTATAATTATAATGAGTTTAGTAACCTCAATATGTAGCACATGTGCAGATTTTGTCTTAGCAAGAACATATAAAACAATATAGGGACGAAAGACACGATTTAATTAAATTAAAATGTTTCTGCATAGCGATGTAGCGCGCGCGTCGTTATTTATGAAACAAGTTTTACAATATAAAACAATACATAATTAATTGGCTTTTTTACTTTTTTATTTTTACTGTTCGTTTTACTTTTACTTTTTTTACTGTTCGTGTGTGTTGCCACTACACTTAATTTGCCAACTGAGTTGGCGAAATTTATTTTAATCCAATCTCGTAAATTAACCTAGGGTTACAACCATTCATTGGATGAGACAAGAGTCAGGTCATGCCTGTTTACATTGTTGATTTTACATGTTATGTTTTGTATATAGATATTTAAGTTTAAACAATAATTTTAACCAAAATAGGAATATAAGTAGCTTATTTTGAATATAACAATTTGTGTAAATAGATATTTTAAAGTATTATTAATAACAATATTGGAAATAGAATATTAAGGATTTTATGTAAAAGGTAAGTGGTATTTAAAATAAAGACTGTTTAGTTATTTCTTTAGCTTTAACAGTATTTGGAGTAGATATTTTTTTTCAGGATTTTATATAAAAGGTAAGTGATTTGTACTAACAAAATGTTTTGTATTAGATTAAGTTTAACAATATTTGAAGTAGATTTTATCGAGATTTTATATAAAAGGTAAGTAATTTTTAACTGGCAAGTTGTATTGAGGTAGCAATTGATTTTAAACAATATTAATTGTAGTTTGATAAAGTTTTATATAAAAGGTAAGTGAAATTAAATGACAAAATGAATTGTAAAGGAATTAATTAAAAAAAAACAGGTAGGTATTAATTGTATGGCTAATTATTTCCATGTTGTAGTTAACTGTTTAAATAATTTAAACTTAATAAATTTTGCAGGGAGCAGGTAAGTACAACATTTATTCTGGCCTGCAGTAGGATGTACAGATTGGCTTGACCTTTGCAGGAGCAATAATGGAGTGAGCCCACAGGATATAGGTAAGAGCAGGTAAGTAGCAGCTTCTTTCTTTTTTTTTTTTTTTTTTTTTTTGGGTTAGATTGTAGTCGTATTTGTCGCTGAATCAGGTTTTGGCGATTTCCAAAAGGAGTGAGCCTTTTGATCAGCAGGAAATAGATGTAGAAGTCTCAGGTGTTTAAAGTAAGCCTTCACTTTAAATATGAAACTGTTTCAGCTGGTGCTTTCTGCTTCCAGATGACATCCAACACACTTTAGATATAGGTGCTGAAGAAGTTGTGATGTTTGACCATTAGGTAGAAGGCGATGGATTAGCAGGAGATCAGAAATTGCAGGGGATGACAGCGTCTCTCTGGTTCCTGCTATTTGTAGTAGTAGCTGGTGTTTTTTTTTCTTTTTTTCTTTCTTCTTTTCCTTTGTTGAATTTCCAGTGGCAAGACTCGTTGAAAACTGTAGTAAAAAAAAAAAAAAAAGCATACAGCAGCAATTTAGTGATTTAGTGACCACTTTTTGATTAGATGTTTTGTAGTAGCTGTTGGTGTGGTTTTAAATTTCCAGTAGCAGGATACATTGGTCGGCTGAGGTATGTAACAGCATTGGCCAAGAGGTGAGTAGCTCGATATGAAGTGGACAACTGGCAGACTTCCACTTTAGTGTGTAGATGCTGGAGCAGCCTGGGTTTTTTCCAGAGCAGGTATGTAGTTACTGGTGAGTAGCAGGATAACTCCTATTTTAACCATTAGCTTGCAGGTAAGTAGTTGCAGGTGTACATTTGTGAATTTAGCTGGGCAGTTTATGCTGGTGTGGTATAGTTTCCAGTAGCAAGATTCGTTGGTCAGCTGTTTAGTGGCCACTTTTCTAGTAGAGGCTGGAGCAAACGACAGATATCCAAGAATTGTGTATTGTTGGCCCAGCAGGGATTTTAAAGGTGCAGGTAATTAACAGCAACTTGTTAACTCAAAGTAAAGTGGACAACAGGCAGGCGTCCACTTTTGTGTGTAGATGCTGGAGCTGTCTGGGATGTTCCAGTGAAGGTAAGTAATTACTGGTGAGTAGCAGGTTGACTCCTATATTTTCAATGACATGCAGGTAAGTAATTGCAGGTGTCATTTTATGAATTTAGCTGTGTAGTAGTTGCTGGTGAGGATGTTAATTTCCGACAGCAAGTTACGTTGGTCAAATTAAGGTAAGTAGACCACTATTCAATGGTCACCAGTTTGGTGACCACTTTTGTAGTAGATGCTGGAGCAGTTATGACAAATATCCTTTGGATTTAAATAGTTGGTCCAGCAAGGAGTTTATAGATGCAGGTGGTTATCAGCAAATTATTATGCCTCGTTTTTGGCCACCTGATGCTGAAACATTTTTAGATCCTTCCAGCATAGGAAAGACGTAAATCCAGTAGAAATATAGGTAAGTAGCAGCTGTGAATAGCTATTGCTATAACGCAGGAGCGAGCAGCGTTAGCCAGGAGGTAGGTAGCTCAATATAAAGTGGGCAACAGGCTGGCGTCCACTTTTGTGTGTAGGAACAGGAGCTGCCTGGGTTTTTCCAGCGAAGGTAAGTAGTAACTGGTGAGTAGCAGGATGGCTCCTATGTTTTTTTATCCACTAATATGCAGGTAAGTAGTTGCAGGTGTCCCTATTATGAATTTAGTTGTGGCATGGAGTCCTTCTATGCATGAATTCTCAGAGACAGCAGTGAGGAGGACCAGATGCAGTGGGTGAACGCTGCTGGTATTTATAGAAATAAAGTATTAGTATATATTTTTTTACATGGAGAAAGTAGCCATTATATTTATGAATTAGGATGCATGCAGCGTGTAGTTTAGTTAATTAAATTATGTGTGCATGATGAGGGTGAATTTTGTGTGTAATAGATTTATTTATCCATTGGTTTTGTGAATAGCAGCAATCCATTGGTGATTTGATGATTTAGTTGTTTATGTAGTTAATTTAAATGCTTGTTTGAATTATAGTAGTTATGATGGTTACCATTGGTGGATAGTTGTTTAGATTATGCATGTGTATTTATATTGAAAGTAGTTATAGTTAACAGAGGGATTGTCTCTGACATTAAATAGAAGATATTGTTATATCCTTATCTTGTAGGTCTCTATTACGAGGGTTTTAATGCTTTGAGTGCAGTTTTAATTAGTTTTAAATATAGAATTATGGTTTATAAGTAATTAATTTTGTCGTTTATGTTGTTAAAAAACTCGAGATTGATGCCAATTGTATTGGTATCATTTAGGGTTGTATTTGAGTATTTATCGTTGACAACAAATACTGGGAAGATTTAAGTGTTGTATAATTTTATCCTTTTCAACAGCCGTGAATTTGAATTTTTTGAAATTCCTTAGTTTAATATTTGTTGCATGCGTAATGTAGAATAGTTGTAGTTTAGTGTGATTTAATATGTGTGATAGAGTTAGGAGCCATTTCAGTGATTTGTGTTTAGATTAATAGAGCAATTTGGATGGACTGGCTTACCGACAATGAAAGCGTCAGTGAGTAGGGCAATAATTGCTTCCAACTTACTGCTAAGAGATAGCAGCAGATTACTCCCATCAGCCTGGCATAGCCGTGAAGGACGCAATCCATGCTCACGGCATGCATCGATGCATTTGGCTTCAGTCTCCACACTGTTTTCGTGAGGCGTAGCAGAACCAACTTCAGAAGGTGAGTATCTTTTTTTGGCCTTTTTGGCATCCAAATGTTTGTAGGGTTTTAAGTCCTTTTTGTTTCCTTTCCAGGATTTGTCAGCTAGCTTGGTAGGAGCCCGTCCAGAGCGAAGTGAAATCCTCGGGTCTCTAGGCAGAGTAAGATAAGGGCGGATCCCTTTAGGCGAGGGTTTCGCACCTCTATTAGAGTCAACGGCGTCAAAATGAGTTTGATGAAGTTGAGTCCCAGGAGACGGAACCATAGCAGACTGCAAGGTCACCTTTAGATGGTCCATATGGCGCTGGATAGCAACATTTTGGGGAGGAAATCTAGGATTAGATATTACATCATTAGAATTAATAATATTAGAATTATTCGTGCTACGTGCAATATTTTTGTGATTAGAATGCATTTGATTTGATTTGTGATTGATGTTAATGGCTTTGTTTGTGTGTTTTTGATGAACAGTATGGCGTGAGTCAGAGATGATATTTTTTCTAGGATTACCCAAGAGTTTAGAGAGAGCCGCCTTGTAGGTTGGACAACCTTTGTATATGGCCGTATGTGGACCTCCACAGTTGATGCAACTTGGATTTTCAATCCATTTTTCGGGACATTTCCCATCAGCGTGATTGACACCGCATTTGATACAAATTTGCTTGGCAGAACAAAAATTTTTGGTGTGCCAAAACTTTAAGCATTTAGAGCATTGAGGCGGCTCAGATCTCCTCCGCTGCCGTTCAATTTTAACATGTTGACCAACAATTGAATTAATGAGCAGGGATTTGTCGTTGAAGCCATCAGCTCTCGGTTCCAGTTCAACTTCAAATAGGTTCATTGGTTTTCTGTCCCTCCTGTTTTGCATAACAGAGAGATATCGGACAGAGAATCCAAGTTTAGTTAGTTCAGCTCGAATTAGATCATTTGGAGTAGAGTGATGAAGGTATTTAAGGACGATCCTAAAGCCTCTATCACACTTTGGTTGGTAAGTATGAATGTTAACTTCCTCAGTTTTAAGTATGCCAGAAACTATGCCATGAGTGTCCAGGTTTTTACAGTAGATTTTGATGATTCCACCAGCTTGACTTTTTGATACAAAGTTATTCAGGCCAACAGCTGAGGAGATCTTTTCTAAAAGAGGTAAGATAGAAGTAACATTTTTAATAATTATTGGTGGAACCTTATCAGCCTTGATAGGTTTTTGAATAGAGACATGGGGCCACGGTAAATCATCTCGTAGATTAAACTCGCCCAGGTTTGGCTGCTTATTCGGAGTAGAAAGAGCAGCAGTATGAGGTAAGTTGCCGGTAGTGAAATTTTTAGATCCTTGCCGTATATTTGGATTTGTGGAGCTAGTGACAGCTTTGGCCTTGTCCACTTTGTCAGGCAAGTTTTTTGGTAGATTGATTTGATTGATATTTGGTTTTATTGTGGTTGGGTGTAAATATGCAGAAGTAACAGGCGTATTATTGGTAGAGGGTGGTTTGTTTAAGATTTGGTTTATTTTATTAACTTGGTTATTGCTTGTTGTGTTTAGATTTTTATTGCCGTTTGGCGTTGGTAGGGAGTTATTGTCGCATGGATAATTGCTATGAATTAAGTCCATTGGGACTAGTTCTTTAGAGAGATTGTTCTGAACATTGTTGTTGTCGAACAGGTTTCTCTTAGTTTTAGATTTAGGTTGCATGAGTTTTTTAATATCTTTACTGTTGCAGATTTTAACTATAGGATTAAGAGTAGTTAGGTCTTTATTTGTAATGGATTTAATTACGCAGTTTTTAGTATTTTTTCCAACCAATGGTGAACTAGTTTTTTTTATTTTTGTTGAGTTATTTTTGTTACTTTTGGTTAGGGATGTATTTAGCTTGTTTGTTGGCCTTTTATTAGGCGTATTTAGCAGCTTATGATTGGCGGAAGGATTGGCCGATGCACTTGGCTCCATTAGTGGGGCTTTTGGAGTAGAAGAAATCCTTGACAGCTTGTACCTTTTGAATGGCGAGGTGGGGTGGGGGCTGACATTGCATACCCGAATAACTTCCTTCTGCCAGTCAAGGATGTTTGGAACTTGCGTTTTGTCAAGTTGGTTTGCATCCTCATCTGAACCTCTCGAGCTAGGAGAGACTACAGCGGCCAAAATAATACCACTAGGGTCAAGGTGAGAGGAGGATGAATCCATATCACTGATATTAATAATATCATCCATGTTGGGCGAAATTCTGGCATTCAGCGGACTGTAGGTGGACGTCGTAGGCATCATGCTGTAGGAACTGCCGGTGTTGTTGCTGTCTTCCTCGCGCTCACTGAGTGAGATGGCGCGTTTTCTGCTGCTTGTCGTCAAGGAGGGGACGTCTTCAGCTTTAGATATGGCGTCAGGTTTTAGCATGGCGTCGGATATAGACATGGCGTCTGGTATCAGCGTGGCGTCTTTATTTAATTGAGCCATGGCTGCACAAAGATTCTGCACAAGAACTATGTGAGATTTA
Source organism: Drosophila austrosaltans (assembly GCA_035045865.1). Taxonomy (NCBI): domain Eukaryota; kingdom Metazoa; phylum Arthropoda; class Insecta; order Diptera; family Drosophilidae; genus Drosophila; species Drosophila austrosaltans. The sequence continues at coordinate 18,705 of JAWNOQ010000202.1, read as the reverse complement.
ATTTAGTATTACAGTTTGTCAAATTAATAGCTTGATTAATTAACACGATGGCAAAACTAAGACTTTAGGTTTTAGATTGATGGTTTTAATGGGTTTTAGTTAGTTATAGGTTATATAACCTCAATTTTAATCCAGTGATATGGCATGTAATTAGTTAGAAACAATTTTTGATAATAATATTAACTCAGAATATTAGATTTGTGGCACTTATAGTTGGGTTTTGTTGTAGATTGCAGGTATTAAGTAGCCAGCTTTGATTTAGTTATAATTATAATGAGTTTAGTAACCTCAATATGTAGCACATGTGCAGATTTTGTCTTAGCAAGAACATATAAAACAATATAGGGACGAAAGACACGATTTAATTAAATTAAAATGTTTCTGCATAGCGATGTAGCGCGCGCGTCGTTATTTATGAAACAAGTTTTACAATATAAAACAATACATAATTAATTGGCTTTTTTTTTTTTACTTTACTTTTACTTTTTTTACTTTTTTTTACTGTTTTTACTTTTACTTTTTTTTTTTTACTGTTTTACTTTTTACTTTTTTACTTTTTACTGTTCGTGTGTGTTGCCACTACACTTAATTTGCCAACTGAGTTGGCGAAATTTATTTTAATCCAATCTCGTAAATTAACCTAGGGTTACAACCATTCATTGGATGAGACAAGAGTCAGGTCATGCCTGTTTACATTGTTGATTTTACATGTTATGTTTTGTATGTAGATATTTAAGTTTAAACAATAATTTTAACCAAAATAGGAATATAAGTAGCTTATTTTGAATATAACAATTTGTGTAAATAGATATTTTATAGTATTATTAATAACAATATTGGAAATAGAATATTAAGGATTTTATGTAAAAGGTAAGTGGTATTTAAAATAAAGACTGTTTAGTTATTTCTTTAGCTTTAACAGTATTTGGAGTAGATATTTTTTTTTCAGGATTTTATATAAAAGGTAAGTGATTTGTACTAACAAAATGTTTTGTATTAGATTAAGTTTAACAATATTTGAAGTAGATTTTATCGAGATTTTATATAAAAGGTAAGTAATTTTTAACTGGCAAGTTGTATTGAGGTAGCAATTGATTTTAAACAATATTAATTGTAGTTTGATAAAGTTTTATATAAAAGGTAAGTGAAATTAAATGACAAAATGAATTGTAAAGGAATTAATTAAAAAAAACAGGTAGGTATTAATTGTATGGCTAATTATTTCCATGTTGTAGTTAACTGTTTAAATAATTTAAACTTAATAAATTTTGCAGGGAGCAGGTAAGTACAACATTTATTCTGGCCTGCAGTAGGATGTACAGATTGGCTTGACCTTTGCAGGAGCAATAATGGAGTGAGCCCACAGGATATAGGTAAGAGCAGGTAAGTAGCAGCTTCTTTCTTTTTTTTTTTTTTTTTTTTTTTTGGGTTAGATTGTAGTCGTATTTGTCGCTGAATCAGGTTTTGGCGATTTCCAAAAGGAGTGAGCCTTTTGATCAGCAGGAAATAGATGTAGAAGTCTCAGGTGTTTAAAGTAAGCCTTCACTTTAAATATGAAACTGTTTCAGCTGGTGCTTTCTGCTTCCTGGTGACATCCAACACACTTTAGATATAGGTGCTGAAGAAGTTGTGATGTTTGACCATTAGGTAGAAGGCGATGGATTAGCAGGAGATCAGAAATTGCAGGGGATGACAGCGTCTCTCTGGTTCCTGCTATTTGTAGTAGTAGCTGGTGTTTTTTTTTCTTTTTTTCTTTCTTCTTTTCCTTTGTTGAATTTCCAGTGGCAAGACTCGTTGAAAACTGTAGTAAAAAAAAAAAAAAAAAAAAGCATACAGCAGCAATTTAGTGATTTAGTGACCACTTTTTGATTAGATGTTTTGTAGTAGCTGTTGGTGTGGTTTTAAATTTCCAGTAGCAGGATACATTGGTCGGCTGAGGTATGTAACAGCATTGGCCAAGAGGTGAGTAGCTCGATATAAAGTGGACAACTGGCAGGCTTCCACTTTAGTGTGTAGATGCTGGAGCAGCCTGGGTTTTTTCCAGAGCAGGTATGTAGTTACTGGTGAGTAGCAGGATAACTCCTATTTTAACCATTAGCTTGCAGGTAAGTAGTTGCAGGTGTACATTTATGAATTTAGCTGGGCAGTTTATGCTGGTGTGGTTTAGTTTCCAGTAGCAAGATTCGTTGGTCAGCTGTTTAGTGGCCACTTTTCTAGTAGAGGCTGGAGCAAACGACAGATATCCAAGAATTGTGTATTGTTGGCCCAGCAGGGATTTTAAAGGTGCAGGTAATTAACAGCAACTTGTTAACTCAAGGTAAAGTGGACAACAGGCAGGCGTCCACTTTTGTGTGTAGATGCTGGAGCTGTCTGGGATGTTCCAGTGAAGGTAAGTAATTACTGGTGAGTAGCAGGTTGACTCCTATATTTTCAATGACATGCAGGTAAGTAATTGCAGGTGTCATTTTATGAATTTAGCTGTGTAGTAGTTGCTGGTGAGGATGTTAATTTCCGACAGCAAGTTACGTTGGTCAAATTAAGGTAAGTAGACCACTATTCAATGGTCACCAGTTTGGTGACCACTTTTGTAGTAGATGCTGGAGCAGTTATGACAAATATCCTTTGGATTTAAATAGTTGGTCCAGCAAGGAGTTTATAGATGCAGGTGGTTATCAGCAAATTATTATGCCTCGTTTTTGGCCACCTGATGCTGAAACATTTTTAGATCCTTCCAGCATAGGAAAGACGTAAATCCAGTAGAAATATAGGTAAGTAGCAGCTGTGAATAGCTATTGCTATAACGCAGGAGCGAGCAGCGTTAGCCAGGAGGTAGGTAGCTCAATATAAAGTGGGCAACAGGCTGGCGTCCACTTTTGTGTGTAGGAACAGGAGCTGCCTGGGTTTTTCCAGCGAAGGTAAGTGGTAACTGGTGAGTAGCAGGATGGCTCCTATGTTTTTTTATCCACTAATATGCAGGTAAGTAGTTGCAGGTGTCCCTATTATGAATTTAGTTGTGGCATGGAGTCCTTCTATGCATGAATTCTCAGAGACAGCAGTGAGGAGGACCAGATGCAGTGGGTGAACGCTGCTGGTATTTATAGAAATAAAGTATTAGTATATATTTTTTTACATGGAGAAAGTAGCCATTATATTTATGAATTAGGATGCATGCAGCGTGTAGTTTAGTTAATTAAATTATGTGTGCATGATGAGGGTGAATTTTGTGTGTAATAGATTTATTTATCCATTGGTTTTGTGAATAGCAGCAATCCATTGGTGATTTGATGATTTAGTTGTTTATGTAGTTAATTTAAATGCTTGTTTGAATTATAGTAGTTATGATGGTTACCATTGGTGGATAGTTGTTTAGATTATGCATGTGTATTTATATTGAAAGTAGTTATAGTTAACAGAGGGATTGTCTCTGACATTAAATAGAAGATATTGTTATATCCTTATCTTGTAGGTCTCTATTACGAGGGTTTTAATGCTTTGAGTGCAGTTTTAATTAGCTTTAAATATAGAATTATGGTTTATAAGTAATTAATTTTGTCGTTTATGTTGTTGGAAAACTCGAGATTGATGCCAATTGTATTGGTATCATTTAGGGTTGTATTTGAGTATTTATCGTTGACAACAAATACTGGGAAGATTTAAGTGTTGTATAATTTTATCCTTTTCAACAGCCGTGAATTTGAATTTTTTGAAATTCCTTAGTTTAATATTTGTTGCATGCGTAATGTAGAATAGTTGTAGTTTAGTGTGATTTAATATGTGTGATAGAGTTAGGAGCCATTTCAGTGATTTGTGTTTAGATTAATAGAGCAATTTGGATGGACTGGCTTACCGACAATGAAAGCGTCAGTGAGTAGGGCAATAATTGCTTCCAACTTACTGCTAAGAGATAGCAGCAGATTACTCCCATCAGCCTGGCATAGCCGTGAAGGACGCAATCCATGCTCACGGTATGCATCGATGCATTTGGCTTCAGTCTCCACACTGTTTTCGTGAGGCGTAGCAGAACCAACTTCAGAAGGTGAGTATCTTTTTTTGGCCTTTTTGGCATCCAAATGTTTGTAGGGTTTTAAGTCCTTTTTGTTTCCTTTCCAGGATTTGTCAGCTAGCCTGGTAGGAGCCCGTCCAGAGCGAAGTGAAATCCTCGGGTCTCTAGGCAGAGTAAGATAAGGGCGGATCCCTTTAGGCGAGGGTTTCGCACCTCTATTAGAGTCAACGGCGTCAAAATGAGTTTGATGAAGTTGAGTCCCAGGAGACGGAACCATAGCAGACTGCAAGGTCACCTTTAGATGGTCCATATGGCGCTGGATAGCAACATTTTGGGGAGGAAATCTAGGATTAGATATTACATCATTAGAATTAATAATATTAGAATTATTCGTGCTATGTGCAATATTTTTGTGATTAGAATGCATTTGATTTGATTTGTGATTGATGTTAATGGCTTTGTTTGTGTGTTTTTGATGAACAGTATGGCGTGAGTCAGAGATGATATTTTTTCTAGGATTACCCAAGAGTTTAGAGAGAGCCGCCTTGTAGGTTGGACAACCTTTGTATATGGCCGTATGTGGACCTCCACAGTTGATGCAACTTGGATTTTCAATCCATTTTTCGGGACATTTCCCATCAGCGTGATTGACACCGCATTTGATACAAATTTGCTTGGCAGAACAAAAATTTTTGGTGTGCCAAAACTTTAAGCATTTAGAGCATTGAGGCGGCTCAGATCTCCTCCGCTGCCGTTCAATTTTAACATGTTGACCAACAATTGAATTAATGAGCAGGGATTTGTCGTTGAAGCCATCAGCTCTCGGTTCCAGTTCAACTTCAAATAGGTTCATTGGTTTTCTGTCCCTCCTGTTTTGCATAACAGAGAGATATCGGACAGAGAATCCAAGTTTAGTTAGTTCAGCTCGAATTAGATCATTTGGAGTAGAGTGATGAAGGTATTTAAGGACGATCCTAAAGCCTCTATCACACTTTGGTTGGTAAGTATGAATGTTAACTTCCTCAGTTTTAAGTATGCCAGAAACTATGCCATGAGTGTCCAGGTTTTTACAGTAGATTTTGATGATTCCACCAGCTTGACTTTTTGATACAAAGTTATTCAGGCCAACAGCTGAGGAGATCTTTTCTAAAAGAGGTAAGATAGAAGTAACATTTTTAATAATTATTGGTGGAACCTTATCAGCCTTGATAGGTTTTTGAATAGAGACATGGGACCACGGTAAATCATCTCGTAGATTAAACTCGCCCAGGTTTGGCTGCTTATTCGGAGTAGAAAGAGCAGCAGTATGAGGTAAGTTGCCGGTAGTGAAATTTTTAGATCCTTGCCGTATATTTGGATTTGTGGAGCTAGTGACAGCTTTGGCCTTGTCCACTTTGTCAGGCAAGTTTTTTGGTAGATTGATTTGATTGATATTTGGTTTTATTGTGGTTGGGTGTAAATATGCAGAAGTAACAGGCGTATTATTGGTAGAGGGTGGTTTGTTTAAGATTTGGTTTATTTTATTAACTTGGTTATTGCTTGTTGTGTTTAGATTTTTATTGCCGTTTGGCGTTGGTAGGGAGTTATTGTCGCATGGATAATTGCTATGAATTAAGTCCATTGGGACTAGTTCTTTAGAGAGATTGTTCTGAACATTGTTGTTGTCGAACAGGTTTCTCTTAGTTTTAGATTTAGGTTGCATGAGTTTTTTAATATCTTTACTGTTGCAGATTTTAACTATAGGATTAAGAGTAGTTAGGTCTTTATTTGTAATGGATTTAATTACGCAGTTTTTAGTATTTTTTCCAACCAATGGTGAACTAGTTTTTTTTATTTTTGTTGAGTTATTTTTGTTACTTTTGGTTAGAGATGTATTTAGCTTGTTTGTTGGCCTTTTATTAGGCGTATTTAGCAGCTTATGGTTGGCGGAAGGATTGGCCGATGCACTTGGCTCCATTAGTGGGGCTTTTGGAGTAGAAGAAATCCTTGACAGCTTGTACCTTTTGAATGGCGAGGTGGGGTGGGGGCTGACATTGCATACCCGAATAACTTCCTTCTGCCAGTCAAGGATGTTAGGAACTTGCGTTTTGTCAAGTTGGTTTGCATCCTCATCTGAACCTCTCGAGCTAGGAGAGACTACAGCGGCCAAAATAATACCACTAGGGTCAAGGTGAGAGGAGGATGAATCCATATCACTGATATTAATAATATCATCCATGTTGGGCGAAATTCTGGCATTCAGCGGACTGTAGGTGGACGTCGTAGGCATCATGCTGTAGGAACTGCCGGTGTTGTTGCTGTCTTCCTCGCGCTCACTGAGTGAGATGGCGCGTTTTCTGCTGCTTGTCGTCAAGGAGGGGACGTCTTCAGCTTTAGATATGGCGTCAGGTTTTAGCATGGCGTCGGATATAGACATGGCGTCTGGTATCAGCGTGGCGTCTTTATTTAATTGAGCCATGGCTGCACAAAGATTCTGCACAAGAACTATGTGAGATTTAATTTAGTATTACAGTTTGTCAAATTAATAGCTTGATTAATTAACACGATGGCAAAACTAAGACTTTAGGTTTTAGATTGATGGTTTTAATGGGTTTTAGTTAGTTATAGGTTATATAACCTCAATTTTAATCCAGTGATATGGCATGTAATTAGTTAGAAACAATTTTTGATAATAATATTAACTCAGAATATTAGATTTGTGGCACTTATAGTTGGGTTTTGTTGTAGATTGCAGGTATTAAGTAGCCAGCTTTGATTTAGTTATAATTATAATGAGTTTAGTAACCTCAATATGTAGCACATGTGCAGATTTTGTCTTAGCAAGAACATATAAAACAATATAGGGACGAAAGACACGATTTAATTAAATTAAAATGTTTCTGCATAGCGATGTAGCGCGCGCGTCGTTATTTATGAAACAAGTTTTACAATATAAAACAATACATAATTAATTGGCTTTTTTTTACTTTTTTATTTTTACTGTTTTCGTTTTACTTTTTACTTTTTACTGTTCGTGTGTGTTGCCACTACACTTAATTTGCCAACTGAGTTGGCGAAATTTATTTTAATCCAATCTCGTAAATTAACCTAGGGTTACAACCATTCATTGGATGAGACAAGAGTCAGGTCATGCCTGTTTACATTGTTGATTTTACATGTTATGTTTTGTATGTAGATATTTAAGTTTAAACAATAATTTTAACCAAAATAGGAATATAAGTAGCTTATTTTGAATATAACAATTTGTGTAAATAGATATTTTATAGTATTATTAATAACAATATTGGAAATAGAATATTAAGGATTTTATGTAAAAGGTAAGTGGTATTTAAAATAAAGACTGTTTAGTTATTTCTTTAGCTTTAACAGTATTTGGAGTAGATATTTTTTTTTTCAGGATTTTATATAAAAGGTAAGTGATTTGTACTAACAAAATGTTTTGTATTAGATTAAGTTTAACAATATTTGAAGTAGATTTTATCGAGATTTTATATAAAAGGTAAGTAATTTTTAACTGGCAAGTTGTATTGAGGTAGCAATTGATTTTAAACAATATTAATTGTAGTTTGATAAAGTTTTATATAAAAGGTAAGTGAAATTAAATGACAAAATGAATTGTAAAGGAATTAATTAAAAAAAACAGGTAGGTATTAATTGTATGGCTAATTATTTCCATGTTGTAGTTAACTGTTTAAATAATTTAAACTTAATAAATTTTGCAGGGAGCAGGTAAGTACAACATTTATTCTGGCCTGCAGTAGGATGTACAGATTGGCTTGACCTTTGCAGGAGCAATAATGGAGTGAGCCCACAGGATATAGGTAAGAGCAGGTAAGTAGCAGCTTCTTTCTTTTTTTTTTTTTTTTTTTTTTTGGGTTAGATTGTAGTCGTATTTGTCGCTGAATCAGGTTTTGGCGATTTCCAAAAGGAGTGAGCCTTTTGATCAGCAGGAAATAGATGTAGAAGTCTCAGGTGTTTAAAGTAAGCCTTCACTTTAAATATGAAACTGTTTCAGCTGGTGCTTTCTGCTTCCTGGTGACATCCAACACACTTTAGATATAGGTGCTGAAGGAGTTGTGATGTTTGACCATTAGGTAGAAGGCGATGGATTAGCAGGAGATCAGAAATTGCAGGGGATGACAGCGTCTCTCTGGTTCCTGCTATTTGTAGTAGTAGCTGGTGTTTTTTTTTTCTTTTTTCTTTCTTCTTTTCCTTTGTTGAATTTCCAGTGGCAAGACTCGTTGAAAACTGTAGTAAAAAAAAAAAAAAAAGCATACAGCAGCAATTTAGTGATTTAGTGACCACTTTTTGATTAGATGTTTTGTAGTAGCTGTTGGTGTGGTTTTAAATTTCCAGTAGCAGGATACATTGGTCGGCTGAGGTATGTAACAGCATTGGCCAAGAGGTGAGTAGCTCGATATAAAGTGGACAACTGGCAGGCTTCCACTTTAGTGTGTAGATGCTGGAGCAGCCTGGGTTTTTTCCAGAGCAGGTATGTAGTTACTGGTGAGTAGCAGGATAACTCCTATTTTAACCATTAGCTTGCAGGTAAGTAGTTGCAGGTGTACATTTATGAATTTAGCTGGGCAGTTTATGCTGGTGTGGTTTAGTTTCCAGTAGCAAGATTCGTTGGTCAGCTGTTTAGTGGCCACTTTTCTAGTAGAGGCTGGAGCAAACGACAGATATCCAAGAATTATGTATTGTTGGCCCAGCAGGGATTTTAAAGGTGCAGGTAATTAACAGCAACTTGTTAACTCAAGGTAAAGTGGACAACAGGCAGGCGTCCACTTTTGTGTGTAGATGCTGGAGCTGTCTGGGATGTTCCAGTGAAGGTAAGTAATTACTGGTGAGTAGCAGGTTGACTCCTATATTTTCAATGACATGCAGGTAAGTAATTGCAGGTGTCATTTTATGAATTTAGCTGTGTAGTAGTTGCTGGTGAGGATGTTAATTTCCGACAGCAAGTTACGTTGGTCAAATTAAGGTAAGTAGACCACTATTCAATGGTCACCAGTTTGGTGACCACTTTTGTAGTAGATGCTGGAGCAGTTATGACAAATATCCTTTGGATTTAAATAGTTGGTCCAGCAAGGAGTTTATAGATGCAGGTGGTTATCAGCAAATTATTATGCCTCGTTTTTGGCCACCTGATGCTGAAACATTTTTAGATCCTTCCAGCATAGGAAAGACGTAAATCCAGTAGAAATATAGGTAAGTAGCAGCTGTGAATAGCTATTGCTATAACGCAGGAGCGAGCAGCGTTAGCCAGGAGGTAGGTAGCTCAATATAAAGTGGGCAACAGGCTGGCGTCCACTTTTGTGTGTAGGAACAGGAGCTGCCTGGGTTTTTCCAGCGAAGGTAAGTGGTAACTGGTGAGTAGCAGGATGGCTCCTATGTTTTTTTATCCACTAATATGCAGGTAAGTAGTTGCAGGTGTCCCTATTATGAATTTAGTTGTGGCATGGAGTCCTTCTATGCATGAATTCTCAGAGACAGCAGTGAGGAGGACCAGATGCAGTGGGTGAACGCTGCTGGTATTTATAGAAATAAAGTATTAGTATATATTTTTTTACATGGAGAAAGTAGCCATTATATTTATGAATTAGGATGCATGCAGCGTGTAGTTTAGTTAATTAAATTATGTGTGCATGATGAGGGTGAATTTTGTGTGTAATAGATTTATTTATCCATTGGTTTTGTGAATAGCAGCAATCCATTGGTGATTTGATGATTTAGTTGTTTATGTAGTTAATTTAAATGCTTGTTTGAATTATAGTAGTTATGATGGTTACCATTGGTGGATAGTTGTTTAGATTATGCATGTGTATTTATATTGAAAGTAGTTATAGTTAACAGAGGGATTGTCTCTGACATTAAATAGAAGATATTGTTATATCCTTATCTTGTAGGTCTCTATTACGAGGGTTTTAATGCTTTGAGTGCAGTTTTAATTAGCTTTAAATATAGAATTATGGTTTATAAGTAATTAATTTTGTCGTTTATGTTGTTGGAAAACTCGAGATTGATGCCAATTGTATTGGTATCATTTAGGGTTGTATTTGAGTATTTATCGTTGACAACAAATACTGGGAAGATTTAAGTGTTGTATAATTTTATCCTTTTCAACAGCCGTGAATTTGAATTTTTTGAAATTCCTTAGTTTAATATTTGTTGCATGCGTAATGTAGAATAGTTGTAGTTTAGTGTGATTTAATATGTGTGATAGAGTTAGGAGCCATTTCAGTGATTTGTGTTTAGATTAATAGAGCAATTTGGATGGACTGGCTTACCGACAATGAAAGCGTCAGTGAGTAGGGCAATAATTGCTTCCAACTTACTGCTAAGAGATAGCAGCAGATTACTCCCATCAGCCTGGCATAGCCGTGAAGGACGCAATCCATGCTCACGGTATGCATCGATGCATTTGGCTTCAGTCTCCACACTGTTTTCGTGAGGCGTAGCAGAACCAACTTCAGAAGGTGAGTATCTTTTTTTGGCCTTTTTGGCATCCAAATGTTTGTAGGGTTTTAAGTCCTTTTTGTTTCCTTTCCAGGATTTGTCAGCTAGCCTGGTAGGAGCCCGTCCAGAGCGAAGTGAAATCCTCGGGTCTCTAGGCAGAGTAAGATAAGGGCGGATCCCTTTAGGCGAGGGTTTCGCACCTCTATTAGAGTCAACGGCGTCAAAATGAGTTTGATGAAGTTGAGTCCCAGGAGACGGAACCATAGCAGACTGCAAGGTCACCTTTAGATGGTCCATATGGCGCTGGATAGCAACATTTTGGGGAGGAAATCTAGGATTAGATATTACATCATTAGAATTAATAATATTAGAATTATTCGTGCTATGTGCAATATTTTTGTGATTAGAATGCATTTGATTTGATTTGTGATTGATGTTAATGGCTTTGTTTGTGTGTTTTTGATGAACAGTATGGCGTGAGTCAGAGATGATATTTTTTCTAGGATTACCCAAGAGTTTAGAGAGAGCCGCCTTGTAGGTTGGACAACCTTTGTATATGGCCGTATGTGGACCTCCACAGTTGATGCAACTTGGATTTTCAATCCATTTTTCGGGACATTTCCCATCAGCGTGATTGACACCGCATTTGATACAAATTTGCTTGGCAGAACAAAAATTTTTGGTGTGCCAAAACTTTAAGCATTTAGAGCATTGAGGCGGCTCAGATCTCCTCCGCTGCCGTTCAATTTTAACATGTTGACCAACAATTGAATTAATGAGCAGGGATTTGTCGTTGAAGCCATCAGCTCTCGGTTCCAGTTCAACTTCAAATAGGTTCATTGGTTTTCTGTCCCTCCTGTTTTGCATAACAGAGAGATATCGGACAGAGAATCCAAGTTTAGTTAGTTCAGCTCGAATTAGATCATTTGGAGTAGAGTGATGAAGGTATTTAAGGACGATCCTAAAGCCTCTATCACACTTTGGTTGGTAAGTATGAATGTTAACTTCCTCAGTTTTAAGTATGCCAGAAACTATGCCATGAGTGTCCAGGTTTTTACAGTAGATTTTGATGATTCCACCAGCTTGACTTTTTGATACAAAGTTATTCAGGCCAACAGCTGAGGAGATCTTTTCTAAAAGAGGTAAGATAGAAGTAACATTTTTAATAATTATTGGTGGAACCTTATCAGCCTTGATAGGTTTTTGAATAGAGACATGGGACCACGGTAAATCATCTCGTAGATTAAACTCGCCCAGGTTTGGCTGCTTATTCGGAGTAGAAAGAGCAGCAGTATGAGGTAAGTTGCCGGTAGTGAAATTTTTAGATCCTTGCCGTATATTTGGATTTGTGGAGCTAGTGACAGCTTTGGCCTTGTCCACTTTGTCAGGCAAGTTTTTTGGTAGATTGATTTGATTGATATTTGGTTTTATTGTGGTTGGGTGTAAATATGCAGAAGTAACAGGCGTATTATTGGTAGAGGGTGGTTTGTTTAAGATTTGGTTTATTTTATTAACTTGGTTATTGCTTGTTGTGTTTAGATTTTTATTGCCGTTTGGCGTTGGTAGGGAGTTATTGTCGCATGGATAATTGCTATGAATTAAGTCCATTGGGACTAGTTCTTTAGAGAGATTGTTCTGAACATTGTTGTTGTCGAACAGGTTTCTCTTAGTTTTAGATTTAGGTTGCATGAGTTTTTTAATATCTTTACTGTTGCAGATTTTAACTATAGGATTAAGAGTAGTTAGGTCTTTATTTGTAATGGATTTAATTACGCAGTTTTTAGTATTTTTTCCAACCAATGGTGAACTAGTTTTTTTTATTTTTGTTGAGTTATTTTTGTTACTTTTGGTTAGAGATGTATTTAGCTTGTTTGTTGGCCTTTTATTAGGCGTATTTAGCAGCTTATGGTTGGCGGAAGGATTGGCCGATGCACTTGGCTCCATTAGTGGGGCTTTTGGAGTAGAAGAAATCCTTGACAGCTTGTACCTTTTGAATGGCGAGGTGGGGTGGGGGCTGACATTGCATACCCGAATAACTTCCTTCTGCCAGTCAAGGATGTTAGGAACTTGCGTTTTGTCAAGTTGGTTTGCATCCTCATCTGAACCTCTCGAGCTAGGAGAGACTACAGCGGCCAAAATAATACCACTAGGGTCAAGGTGAGAGGAGGATGAATCCATATCACTGATATTAATAATATCATCCATGTTGGGCGAAATTCTGGCATTCAGCGGACTGTAGGTGGACGTCGTAGGCATCATGCTGTAGGAACTGCCGGTGTTGTTGCTGTCTTCCTCGCGCTCACTGAGTGAGATGGCGCGTTTTCTGCTGCTTGTCGTCAAGGAGGGGACGTCTTCAGCTTTAGATATGGCGTCAGGTTTTAGCATGGCGTCGGATATAGACATGGCGTCTGGTATCAGCGTGGCGTCTTTATTTAATTGAGCCATGGCTGCACAAAGATTCTGCACAAGAACTATGTGAGATTTAATTTAGTATTACAGTTTGTCAAATTAATAGCTTGATTAATTAACACGATGGCAAAACTAAGACTTTAGGTTTTAGATTGATGGTTTTAATGGGTTTTAGTTAGTTATAGGTTATATAACCTCAATTTTAATCCAGTGATATGGCATGTAATTAGTTAGAAACAATTTTTGATAATAATATTAACTCAGAATATTAGATTTGTGGCACTTATAGTTGGGTTTTGTTGTAGATTGCAGGTATTAAGTAGCCAGCTTTGATTTAGTTATAATTATAATGAGTTTAGTAACCTCAATATGTAGCACATGTGCAGATTTTGTCTTAGCAAGAACATATAAAACAATATAGGGACGAAAGACACGATTTAATTAAATTAAAATGTTTCTGCATAGCGATGTAGCGCGCGCGTCGTTATTTATGAAACAAGTTTTACAATATAAAACAATACATAATTAATTGGCTTTTTTACTTTTTTATGTTTTTTTTTACTTTTTTTTTATGTTTTTACTGTTTTTACTTTTTTTTACTGTTCGTGTGTGTTGCCACTACACTTAATTTGCCAACTGAGTTGGCGAAATTTATTTTAATCCAATCTCGTAAATTAACCTAGGGTTACAACCATTCATTGGATGAGACAAGAGTCAGGTCATGCCTGTTTACATTGTTGATTTTACATGTTATGTTTTGTATGTAGATATTTAAGTTTAAACAATAATTTTAACCAAAATAGGAATATAAGTAGCTTATTTTGAATATAACAATTTGTGTAAATAGATATTTTATAGTATTATTAATAACAATATTGGAAATAGAATATTAAGGATTTTATGTAAAAGGTAAGTGGTATTTAAAATAAAGACTGTTTAGTTATTTCTTTAGCTTTAACAGTATTTGGAGTAGATATTTTTTTTTTCAGGATTTTATATAAAAGGTAAGTGATTTGTACTAACAAAATGTTTTGTATTAGATTAAGTTTAACAATATTTGAAGTAGATTTTATCGAGATTTTATATAAAAGGTAAGTAATTTTTAACTGGCAAGTTGTATTGAGGTAGCAATTGATTTTAAACAATATTAATTGTAGTTTGATAAAGTTTTATATAAAAGGTAAGTGAAATTAAATGACAAAATGAATTGTAAAGGAATTAATTAAAAAAAACAGGTAGGTATTAATTGTATGGCTAATTATTTCCATGTTGTAGTTAACTGTTTAAATAATTTAAACTTAATAAATTTTGCAGGGAGCAGGTAAGTACAACATTTATTCTGGCCTGCAGTAGGATGTACAGATTGGCTTGACCTTTGCAGGAGCAATAATGGAGTGAGCCCACAGGATATAGGTAAGAGCAGGTAAGTAGCAGCTTCTTTCTTTTTTTTTTTTTTTTTTTTTTTGGGTTAGATTGTAGTCGTATTTGTCGCTGAATCAGGTTTTGGCGATTTCCAAAAGGAGTGAGCCTTTTGATCAGCAGGAAATAGATGTAGAAGTCTCAGGTGTTTAAAGTAAGCCTTCACTTTAAATATGAAACTGTTTCAGCTGGTGCTTTCTGCTTCCTGGTGACATCCAACACACTTTAGATATAGGTGCTGAAGGAGTTGTGATGTTTGACCATTAGGTAGAAGGCGATGGATTAGCAGGAGATCAGAAATTGCAGGGGATGACAGCGTCTCTCTGGTTCCTGCTATTTGTAGTAGTAGCTGGTGTTTTTTTTTCTTTTTTTCTTTCTTCTTTTCCTTTGTTGAATTTCCAGTGGCAAGACTCGTTGAAAACTGTAGTAAAAAAAAAAAAAAGCATACAGCAGCAATTTAGTGATTTAGTGACCACTTTTTGATTAGATGTTTTGTAGTAGCTGTTGGTGTGGTTTTAAATTTCCAGTAGCAGGATACATTGGTCGGCTGAGGTATGTAACAGCATTGGCCAAGAGGTGAGTAGCTCGATATAAAGTGGACAACTGGCAGGCTTCCACTTTAGTGTGTAGATGCTGGAGCAGCCTGGGTTTTTTCCAGAGCAGGTATGTAGTTACTGGTGAGTAGCAGGATAACTCCTATTTTAACCATTAGCTTGCAGGTAAGTAGTTGCAGGTGTACATTTTTTTTTTTTTTTCGCTTTCAATCGATCGATCAATCAGAATCCTGATTCTTTTATTAAATTGTTAATAATAAATTACAATAATAGAATATAATTTGGATTAGGATTGACAATAGATTTTTTTTTAGATAGATAGGTATGCACATAAGAAATTAGTTGGAATTATGTTTTTATATATATATATAAGTAACAATAGGTAGTGAGCGTGTGTGTGTGTGTGTGTGTGTGTGATGTATAATTAGATTGAATTTAAAATTTTTTTTTTTTAGATTTAGTTTTTTTTCTTCTTAAGTAGGTAGTAGCGGCAATGTTGATTGTATGTCAGGTAGTTAGTTAGTTAGCTGCAGACCGACCAATAAAGAAACGATCCAATCACGTTGATGTTACAATTGATACTGATCTAATCGTCAGATGGATGGATGGATGGTGGTGGTAGACATGTTGTCGTCTCAGCTTTAATTATTGGGTCATCCTTCCTTCCTTCCTTCCTTCCTTCCTTCCATTTTAGAGTGAACGTGCTCTCGCGCTCTCTCATGCTCGCTCGCTCGCTCGCTCGCTCTCAACTTCCAGTGGGAAATGGGAATTCCAGGTGACGTCACTGATTGGTGATGGTGGTGGTGGTGTTGGTAATTGGCTCCTCTCTCTCTTGCTTTCTCTCACTGTGTGTGGCTTAACCAATGGCCGAGTTGTGATTTTGACCGAATGGTGGTGGTGGCAGTGGTGGGTGTGTGTGTGTGGGAGGGAGAGCAATGTGCCATTTATTGTTGCTTGCTTTGCTTATTGCTGGTGATTGTTGTTGCTGTTGTTGTTGCTGTTATTGCTGTTGACGATTGTGTGGATAGCCATGTATGCAGTTTAAAGGTATACATGCGCCATGCATATGGTCGCAAATGAACATATTCGCACACTCGCATACACATACAGATATATACACATATTGTTTGTCATATATATATTTTTGAATGCCCAGCATCCAATTGGCCATGTACAATATGTTTGTGTATATATATATTTAGTGTGTGTGCGTGCATATATATATATATATTCATATGGATATATGCAGTGCGCGCATATATATGTATGTATACATTATGATGTTTGATGTAGCTGCAAATACAATGTAGTTTCCTTCATCCTTCCTTCATTCATTCTTCATTATTGTGAGGTTGGCAAATTTCCTCCATTCTTCTCCTTTCATCTTCGTCATCTTCATATTTTTTTTTTTTTTTCCCTTAGCTTGAGTATGAGTTGTGAGTGTGTGTGTATTGGTGTGCATTTTTTGATTATTTTTTGATTACATTTGATGGGCAAGGCAATATACTTAGAATTCTTCTTTTAAATATATATTCCCAAAATGGATTGGGCCAATAGCAATTGACTAATATTTACATATATTTTGCAATTAAGCCATTATGACCCGATCCGGACTAGCATATTGTTTGTATGCGTTTACGTCACTATGTGAATTGGGTGAAATTGAATCCGGATTGCCTTGGTTATTTATACGTACGGACCATTATTAGTGTGTGTGTGATATATACATATATATATATAAATTAATTAATATCATATTGATAATTAATTAATTCAATTCTACAGTATAT
This sequence comes from Drosophila austrosaltans, assembly GCA_035045865.1. Taxonomy (NCBI): domain Eukaryota; kingdom Metazoa; phylum Arthropoda; class Insecta; order Diptera; family Drosophilidae; genus Drosophila; species Drosophila austrosaltans. The sequence goes on along the minus strand of JAWNOQ010000202.1, from coordinate 2,071 downwards.
ATATATATAGAGAAACCCTCTTAGAAATTGGGAAGAAAACTCTATATATAGATCACATCGGATATTAATGGGCGTTAAAGAAATTTTACTCCAATGAATGATACGCATAGAGGGATTATAATTGTCTCAAATGCATCATCATGAAGTTGACATCAGAGTTAATCATAAATATTTCATATTGGTGTTGTTTCCTTAACATCAGTTGCTGGCTGCTGTCTGCTGTTTTGGCTGCCGTCTGCTCTTATTGCTGCTGCTGACATGTTAAAGTGTCCAAATTATGAAAATTATGCATGATGATAGATTTGTTTTGCATATCTCTCTCTCTCTCTCTCTCTCTCTCTCTCTCATATTGATGAAGATTTTTTTTTTTTTTCCTTTTAATTTGCCAATATATATTCATTATGTTGAAGGAACAGTTCCTTTTGTGATTTTGCTGTTGATTACTATTGATTGTTGACTGCTGCTGCTGCTGTTGCTGGTTGTTGACTGCTGCTGCTGCTGTTGCTGGTTGTTGATATTGCTGCTGCTGCATGCTGACCGCTGCTGCTACTGGCTGTTGCTGCTGTCGCTGCTGTTGTAGTTAATTTGTTGTTGCTGCTCCTGCTGCTGTTGCTGCTGCTGCTGATAATTACTGCTGTTGTTGTTGTTGACTGCTGCTGCTGCTGCTGATATTAGCTGTTGTTGTTGTTGACTACTGCTGCTGCTGCTGATAATTACTGCTGTTGTTGTTGTTGACTGCTGCTGGCTGTTGCTGCTGTTGTAGTTAATTTGTTGTTGCTGCTGCTGCTGTTGCTGCTGCTGATATTAGCTGTTGCTGTTGTTGACTGCTGCTGCTGCTGCTGCTGGTTGTTGATATTGCTGCTAATGCTGCTGCTGCTGCTGCCGCTGCTGTTGTAGTTAATTTGTATGTTACTGCTGCTGGCTGTTGCTGCTGTTGTAGTTAATTTGTTGTTGCTGCTGCTGCTGTTGCTGCTGCTGATATTAGCTGTTGTTGTTGTTGACTGCTGCTGCTGCTGCTGCTGGTTGTTGATATTGCTGCTAATGCTGCTGCTGCTGCTGCCGCTGCTGTTGTAGTTAATTTGTTTTTGTTGCTCCTGCTGCTGTTGCTGCTGCTGCTGATAATTACTGCTGTTGTTGTTGTTGACTGCTGCTGCTGCTGCTGCTGCTGCTGCTGCTGCTGCTACTGCCGCCACATACTTGGTTTGTGGTGATTATGTGTGTGTGCTTATGGCCAAGCCTGCATAACTTGTCCCCCCAAAAAGAGATGAGGGGAGTCAGCCATGTGTGGGGGGGGTATGGTGATGATGTGTGCTGTTAGTTACATGCTAATTATTTCGTTTAAATTATCTATGCTTATTTAATAATTATTAAATTAACATTGTGTATTAGTTGTGATGAAGTAGAAGATAAAGAATAGAGAAGAAGAACATTATTTTAATATTTGTATAAATTGTAGGCAATATTCTTTATTTGCCAAATTATTTTATTTCTTCATTGTTTAATCAATTAATTCTTATTCAATTTTCTCTTTTCTTTTCTTCTATTTTCATTTTTAAGTGAGAATTTTTTTTTTTTTTTTAAATTTTTTTTTTTTGAATATAAGCAATTCTTTTGGCAATAGTTAGAAAAAGATATTTCTGGTGACTTTTCAAAAATGATGAGTAGTAGTGTAGGATGTATGCAAACATTTGTATGATTTTATGGATTAATACTTAATTGTAATTGTTTTAATCTGATTTTTTCTTTTTTTTCTTTCTCCTTCATTGGATATAGTTTTCATTGGATAAAGTTATTTTAAATATATTTCATTAGTGGAATATCTTGTGCAATTTTTTTTTTGAGGTTTTAGTTTTTTATTATTCATTGCATTTTCATTAGGTTTTTCTTTGCAGTGATATTCCAATAATTAAATAAGAAATATATATAATTATATTGAATAGGATTAGTGTTTAAGTAATTTTAGATTAAATACTAATAGATTGATATTCTATTTATTGTAATTAATCTAATGTTAATGGGTAATTTATATTTTTTTTTGTATTTTTTTTTTTTGTATTTTTTTGTATATTTA